>PEDP01000302.1:0-28928 GCA_002918395.1 Erysiphe pulchra | reverse complement strand
GACGAGATGAGTTACTCGAAGCTCAGGGCTCGTTCAAGCGTTCTACATGATTAGCTTTTTTAGCTTGAGTTGATTTTGTAATGTTAGCTTTTGTCACACGAGCTTTCTTTTGACCATTTCGTGTTACTGTTGCCCAGCTTGATTGTGTTTTGGTATTTTCTCTAGGCTGAGTTACATGAATAGGATCATGGATTGCCGTCGATTTCGGAATCGTAATAGGGGTTGCCACTACTATTGGCTTGTTAGGTAGTTTAGGGTTAGGAATTCCACTCTGTTTCATTTGAAAAGATTTAGAGGGAATAGGTGGAGGTGGAGGTGTAGGTAACGAATCGTGGGCAGCAAATTTCGAAATAGCTTGACGTAGATAAACCTGGAAGGCAGTAGCTTCTTCTCTTGAAATTTCGTCCTTAAAATCGGCAAGCGTACTGTCAATATTACTGATAACACTTTTGCAAATTAAAATACGAGCATGCCAAACACGTTCGCGACGCTGCCGGGTAGCAACAATTTCTGCCAGTTCTTGTGGTATGAACTTGGACACATTACTTATTTCTTCTCCAACATCATTATGGGATATGTCTGGTAATGTGCGTTTTGAGGGTGGAACAGGTTCACGAATCTGTCTATTGGCCACAGATGTATTCAGTGGAGTTGAGGTTGATGGAGGTTGTGGTGGTTGAGATGAATTGAAAGGGTCAGGGTGATGTGTTGACTGGGGAATTGGGGAAATTGGGGGAAGTGTAGGGCTTGAATCCATCGTGCGCCGTCGCCTTGTAGTATGTTGCTGGCGTTGTGTGTCCCTCGATTCCTCGGAAGTAATTTGCTAGTATGCCAAGATAAAACATATCACGTGACTCATTATACAACTAATTTAACCAACCACCAACTCCACTCCTGTCTAGGCCAAATCGTCAAACAGATATCACTATTGGAGCCCATTTATCTCCATGTCATTTCCAGATAAAAATAGAACTTTCCTCGCACCTGAAGATGCTCTCAATCCATCCTTTTCGGCACAAAACCAGTCTGCTACTTATAGATCAGCGAGAAGTATGTGCATACCTGGCCAAATCCTCAATGATAGCACCACGAACAAGAGCTCAAGACGGGGGAGGCATAGAAATAAATATCGTAGTACAAGTAGTAGAAGGCAGAAGGGAAGTTGGAAGAAATTGTTATGGGTGAAGCAATCCTGTGGGTGAGCCAGTCAAAGTTATCAACGAAACTCAATATAACCTTATTTGAATATTATTATCTTTCAAAAACGATTTACTAAATTTATCTCTGCTATTTTATCTCCAAAGATCCAGATAACTATACCGATCAAGAAACTTTTCTCGACCATCTCCAACGTAACCCTCGCCTTCAACCTTATGACTTCTGGCCACTAGTGGCTGATTCTACAGTCATTGTGCAACATGTTTGTTCTGTAATTATCTTTGTCGTCTGTTTCGTTGGAATTTTTCAAGAACATGTGTCTCCGATAGCTATTGTCGGATGGGGATCCATTGCGACATTTTTAGGTTGGATTCTATGGGATTCCTGGATGGAAGGAAGAGAAGAAGACGCAGGTAAAACAGGCGATAAAAACTGCAACCGGGACATTGACTCCGATGTCAGTAGTCTCGCGCATTTATCCGGCATCAAAACAATCAACACTAGCTCGTCGACTGTAAATCTTCCTAATAACCCAACCAAAAACTTGGGTATCTCCATGGTGGCAAATGTTTTCAATACACATCATTCCCATTCCCATTCTACATCAATATCTTCTATCACCTCAATCACATCAGCCCCTCGAGTATCTAATGCGCTCTTTCCACCAGATGCTGATCACTACCCAAATCAATTCTCACATCGAACATCGCGACGATTGAGCACAGCAAAATCCGCTCTACTCATCTACTTTACACTTTTAGGCCTCTCTCCGATTTTGAAATCGCTTACTCGCTCAACTTCGTCTGACTCGATCTGGACTATGTCATTTTTATTATTTACCGTCAACATCTTTTTCTTTGACTATGGCCCCTCAGTTCCATCTTCCTCTTCTATAATCTCTAGTGGCGGCGTTAGTAGAAAAAAAAATATTCCGGCCAGCTTATCAACAAACGCTGCTCTTATGGCATCGACAGTTCTTGCCTCCCGCTTACCTTCCACTGGCCAAGTCTTCTCTCTTACCCTTTTCTCTATCGAAGTCTTCGGACTCTTCCCTGTCTTCAGAAATGACCTTCGCCAACGTTCCTGGCGGGGTCACGTTTTTCTTACAACTTTACTTGTCTTAGGTGCTGGTGGTGGTGTTGGGCTCATATTATCGATAAGAGATGAGTTTAGTGACTCAGCGATTACCATAGCTTACCAAGGTTATTTTCTCTATAAGAATTTTGGTCTAGGTATGCTAGTAGGAGTTCTTTTGACTGCTTTAGCTATGGGCGGCTGCAGTTGGTGGCTCATCAATTTACAGAAGTATAAGAATGAGATTCATGGACCCTGGGATCCTGCAAGACCTGTGATTAGAAGGGCGTGGGCTGATAAGTATTAGAATCAATTCAAATTCAAATTCAAATCTTAAATCTTAAATCTCTAACTCTCAATCCCGGTAAAAGAAATTGTAAGATTTCTATTTAAATTTCTGTTTTCTGGTGAGCAACAAGTGAAAGATATAAGATTAGCTTTTTCTTTAACCAATATTTACAATGGCTTTATTTATTCGTCAATCCCTTTAATGTATATCCATTAGTCGCATATCGTATTTATCGATAATGCCCTGCTACATTACGCTACCGCCGCCATAATATAAGTATCCACCTCATTTCGTTATTTCTTCATCTCACGTGACTTTCGTATTCGAATTCAAACTACCACATACTCATGTGACAGGCAAACGGCTTTTCTATCACAATAAAACTATGTTAGGAAAAGATAAAGTAAGCATCTTATAAAATTTTTAGGGACGCTGAAAAATACGGACAAATCAAGTTTTATGTTTATAATGGATGGACAGGTTTACGTGAAGGGAAATATTATATCAATAGCAAACCATTTCTCTCCGGTACTTCGTGAAGATCTGTATCTGTAGCTTTAAATTAATGATTTAAAAGGTAAATCTATATATTTTTGAATGAAATCCTAACGTGTAGCAAAAATAAGTTAGGTCCATAGATATATCGCCTGGCAGCAAAGCTCTCTTAGCTCGGATTTGCTCATCCTCATCCAAATCCACTATTCTTGTCAGGCAATTCCACCTCTCATGGCCTTGATCATTACATTCACCATATGATTGAGGACCATTTGGTGGTATCTTAGCTGGTCTAATTATATCACCTGCCTTTCTTGCCGCTTACTCAGTCTCAGAAAGTTCCCTTTATATCAAAGATTTCGCTGCTAAGCGCCTTTTAGCTGCTACTTGTGCCTCAATGCTCCTATTCAAAGTGCCGGGACTAGAGGTCAACTTTTCTGTCTGCTGCTTAAATGCTCTTGCACGCCAATAGACACAGTTGTGTAATTCTCCGTGATACCGCTGTCTCGGATAAGTAATATTTACCTTTACAAGACAGTCAAACAGAATTTGAAAAGGCGTACGTCAATCGAAAAAATCCCAAATTTTCTTTGATCGGAGGTTTGATCCAAATCAATATGACTTTAGGTTCTTCACGATGCATGTAGGCAGTGATCCTGGGTACTTTAATAGTGTTGATGATTTTTGATGATGCTTATTTAGGCTTGGAACTACGATCACTAGCCTACGATTTCGAGCTTATTTGATTCTGAGGGCATACTTTGTGTGTATGGATCGTATGAGTGTTGCATTTACACTTCTTTTGTACTGTAGTAGAATATCTACCTGTAAATCAATATTTAAAGATTGTAGGACTGTAAGAAGCACTGTTGTGTTTGCCATTGTTTTCCCAATCGCGGTATGCACCGTTGATCCCACATTTCAAGCGGATTTTTTCTTCATTACTTCTTTTATCTAACGTCATTTAATACACTTACCCAATACCCTATTCCTTGATGAAGTTCACTGAATCATCGCAAGAATTAAAATTTTGTAAAATATCGAGGAGCCTAGGCCTAGGTCGAAGTGTTATTATACAAGAGATCTAGTTAGATAACGGGCTATTCTTTAAATTATTGTTGGCAATACCATCAGGTTTTTGTTCAAATAAACTGTTTGAATAGTTATTATTCTAAATTTTAAAATAAGTCTCCTCTCGATCATTAGTCTTGTGAAAATTTGAAAATAACTACATCAAAAAATACTTGTAAGGATAGCGAATCAAAAAAATCGGCGAGTGATGCTTAAATGACTTTAGAGATTCAAGTATTCAGATTTGTATTTTACGGAGAATTAAAGTTGCATGGTATACCAGGCATTTCAACTTGTCTAAAGACATCTAAACTAAACTTTACGAACTTTGCGTTCTAATACGAGAGTTGTTATGGTTCGAGTGACCACCTAAATAGTTCGTTTATCTTCAAAATAAAGCTTGCAATTATTCAAATCTAAATCCTTGAAATAGATTTAGTTTTTTTTTAATTAAAAAAATCCTACTGTATTAGATTATCATGAATTATTATTAAAATTAATTTTGTGCATAGTCGTATGTCTTCGCCTCAGTGCACCATTTTTCGAAGACCCTTGCGCCTTTAACTGTGGCGAGAGCCACTTGATGTTGTCATTTGGTCCAGTGGAAAATGAGTCGAGGTAGCCTTTTTCTCTGAAGCTTTCTGCAGTAGAACTGATGTTCAGTGGATCGGTCTTGTCCGCAGGAGCAGGATGTATCAGCCCCAACGTGTTTGAATCTATGATGATATGATTTAAAGTTACCATGACCTGATCTAGCAGCCAATAAAAGCCCTAAATTTTCCCAAGACATGAATCGAAGCTCCAGTGGCGGTTTACCTGTCATTCCGATTTCTAATCATTTATATCGTTCTGGTGCTTTGTTGTGCCGGTAATTTTTAATCCCTGTTTCATAACGCTCAGCTATGGGATGGCATGCCTTTGCGGTGGATGCTTATGTACGGTTGGTGTTCATATTGCAACAGTTTTGGCAAGAGTATCTGCACGTTTGTTTCCTCTAATGTTTGAGTGACTTGGCACCCAACGTATATTTACTCTGCCTGCAGCAGTAACTCTAGAGAAATTTCTACTCTCCCACTGTCTCCGGAGTAACTGAAATTCGGCGATCTGTCCCGAGATAGATGATTTGGCTATGCCGGTATATAATCGGAGAGCAGCTTCCTCATTATCTAGACAAATTGTCACGTCAGTGGCATATTTAACCATTGTAGCGGCTCTCAACCCCTTCAATGCTCCATATGTCTCTGCGTCATAAACTTCTGCAGTACGCCCGAGAGGAACTAGCCCATGAGCGATTTCTGAATGCGGTCCACGAAGTAAACAATAGGCGGCACCCGCAAAGCCATCTTTATTTACAGATCCATCTGAGTATACCGTCAGGTCAAGTAGCTTATGTTCCTGTGGTGCAACCCAATTTAAAAAATCTAGAATTCCGTTGTCACGGCCAACTGCATTCATCTCTAACTTTGTTTCCAAGGGGGTCCTTGTATGTCTTCACAAAGCTCAAGGACTTGACGTTACCTGATCCACTGAAAATCTGGTGAATTCCCATCGCCGCCGTAGTGGGTGTTTTGGATCTGCCGCAGCTATGCGGCCTACTAAACGTTCCCTGAAGCAGTCCAGCCAAGTGTTTGCTGGCCTCAGCCTGTTTGCCTGTTTCACGAAGGAGTGCAACTACCGGAATGGTTTTGTACACAGGGAGGACTGCACGTACAGTACGATTAATAGCACATTGAGCCTGGTTCAAAGCTCATGCTGAGGTCTTTGGTCCATACCACGTTTCTGAGCCGTAGAATAGTGTAGCAAGAGCGAAACCTTGTATCGCTTTCCGAAGTAGCAGTGGATTGGTACCCCGAACCGTGTTGCCCAGTCTTTTGACATGGTCGGTAACTACCTGGGAGCTCTGGCAAGCTCTACCTATATATTCTTTAAAATTTAGTTTTCTATCTAAGAAAATTCCTAGCTAGCGTATGTAATCACTGGGTTTTACAATATCATTTCCCATCTACAGTGATGGCTCGGAGTACTTTCTCGTAGTGTGGAAGAATTAGAGTTCTGTCTTTGCGCTATCAAAGATAATCCCATTTTCTTGGCCCCATTTGAGAGTCTGATTTAGTTATTCTCTGAGTTTCTGACCGCATTCTTCAAGTATTTTTGCTTTCGCAAGAAGGCAGCCATCGTCAGCATATCCAAATCGTCCACGGGAAAGGCGGAGAAATGGTTCGACATAGAGGAGAAATAAAATAGGTGATACAGGGGAGCCTTGGGGTAGCCCGCATAAGATTGGGAATGGACTCGAAGTTGTCTGGTCGAATTAGATTTCGGCGGTTCGGTCTTGAAAGTGCACCCATCTTATTATCATTTCTGGCCAGCCTTGAGTCCTTAGAGGGTAGAGAGGCCGATTACAATGAACTCCATTAAAGGTTCCTATAACATCAATTTTTGTAATTCCGGCGATTTTCCCACTCCCTGAGGAACTTTTTACATCGCATATGAGAGCAGTTGTCAAGTCTACTGCGGATCTGCGACTGACCGCACTGCATTGATTTTGAGCAAGAATATTGAATTTCTGCGCACAATGGGAGATACATCGAGCAATGAGGAGCCCTAGTCCTTTACCTAAGCATGAAAGAAGTGCAATGGGGCGGTATGAAGTAGGAAGCATGCGGTCGCGCATCACTGGCTTTGATAAAATTATAAAATTAGCCCATTTAAAGGTCTTGGGGTTTAATCCGAGTTTTACACATTGGTCAAAAAGGTTATTTATTCGGTTACCAAGTCTAGGCCAAGCTGAGCGGATAACTTGGGCCGTAATTTCATCTATACCTGGAGTAGTTGAGGGGACCTGGCATGTAGCATTGAAGGCCTCTGGTTCAGAAATTGGATATGGATCCCAGGCTATACTACGACGGGCAACAGTAGGAATAGATTCTTGGATACCGTCTATTCTCAAGTACGGGAGAGTAGAGTACTCCGGAAAAGGCTAATCTTTGATTCTGGAGAGAGCACGTCTGCATTTCCACTAGCTCCATGTAGCGGGGGTGTCTGACATTTGGGACCGCAGTTGTGCCATTCAAAATCTTATAGGCGTCTGTGAGAGATTGGACTTTTTCGACTTTATTTTGCCAAAAGTTCTTCTTAGCATGGCGAATAGCTGTTCGCAGTTGGTTCTTCTCTTCCTCTGACCTCTCTTGACGCCGAGCTATGTAATATCTACGAGCTGCTAATTTACACTCGTCATTCCACCAGGCGGTACCTAGGTTGTGACTATTTTTTCGAAGACAAGAGCCTAGAGCCTGCTAAAGCTGTTTGAATTATCTCTGTGATATCATTTGCTTCATTGTCTACATCTGTGGGAGATATTATTCGGGGAATGCTCTGAGAGTCGCCAAGTAGTGATCAGAAGAGCTTTTCGTCCCGAAAGTCATACCGGAACCGTCCTTTGGACATAGATATACCGTTTCTACCGCAAGGAATTAGTGATAACAGAGTTTCGTGGTCGGATGTTGTATGAAGGTCAGCGCGGATGCTACATGTGGCTCCCTGCTGTGAGTAAAAGGCTATATCAAGTGTACCACCTGCTCTGTGTGTTGGTGGATTTGTTGGATTTAATAAGCTTGGGTTTTTTTGAGCTGTCCAATTAATCAAATCTGTCGCTTTGGGGGATGTAAAAGATGTTGACGAGTCCCAGGTTGGGTGCTTAAAATTAAAATCCCCGCCTATGAAGAAGCGGTTGTCAGAGGAGTTTAGAAGACCACTTAATCCGTCTCCTACATTAATTGAATTTGTTGGAGCATAATATACGTTCCAGATATTTAATTTTTGATTATTTCTATTAGTGATTGTTACTTTTATTATTATTATTGATTAACGCCAAGCAGGCACACGGGAGAATTGTTACTTTTAATATGTAAGGTGAAGAATATATTGTGCTTTGAAATGGTCGGTATACTTGTGATTTTTTAATGTAAGTGATCACTCCAGGACGGGTATCCCATGTCGAGAGAGGAGAGAATGTGTCATAGTTATGGTGGGTGGCGAATTCTTTGGAGTTAAGGTCTCGGTATATCCATGGTTCTTGGATGAGCACGACATCAGCGTTTTCTTCGTTTGCAAGTTGGAGCGCTAGGTTATGAGATATTCTGCCGCGTCCCACATTGACTTACATAATGGTCAAGATTCTGTTTTTACTTGTGTTATGTCTTCTCATCATATTTAGCAAGCTGTAAAATTTGACTCAGTCGCAGCTATTTCATAGGGTGTACTTTCTGGTGAGATTTCACAGTGGTGAGCTGAAATGAAATCCTTCATCCTGCTTTGCGTATGTGTCTAAGTTGTGGACCAGAAAGCCGGACTATTGCTTCGTTTTTTCGATGGGGTTGGGCAGAAGATACTTGTAGACTCGTGTGGGCCCCGACAGTTGAGACATCGTATGAGGTGGGCGCATGACCCTTCGTGAGTTCCAGTACCGCAAAGTTTGCACATAGGCTAACGGGCACATGTACGGGTGGAATGGAATCCGTGGTATTTTTCGAATATAGAAATGGGCTTGCGATCTCTGATCTCTTGAATACCAACTACAAATCCAAAGAGTTGCAGTCTTGAAGGGAATTTGTGCTCTTTAGTTTCTGGAATGTGGATTCTTAAATGTCCTAGAAGATCTGATGACTCCTTAGATTTTCATGTCCAGGCAATTTGTTTAATTGGAACTTCGTCGCAGATCGAGACAAGACCGGGTTCTTGGAGTGATAGCCCATCTAAAGGGTTTTATTTTCCGTCCATAGTAGTTACTTGTTTGGGTAGTGGTCCTAAAATAAAGGTTGTCCAGGACTCCTGTCTTTCGACTGTAGCCTTTCCAAATCGTCGTGCGATAATATCTTTGTATTAAAGAATTGCCGCTGCTTTAACTGGTGTTGGGTCTAAAATTGCTATTCCTGAAAGTATTTGCATGGCATCAGCCACAAGTAAAGGGACAGGTATTATACGCTGTATCTATTGGCGTAGAAGAAAAGGTTCTGATTTACGAGCTTCATGATCATGCTCAAGACGAATCATGACCCGCCTGTCTTCGTTACTCTGTCCCAGGGGAGGAGTCGATTTTGCTCGGTGTCTCCGCGTATAATTATTTACTGTGCTAGTCTATCCATTAGCTACCCTCGCAGCCCATAATTTATCATTGTTGGCAGACGAGTTAGGCATAATTTCTGTGTCAAGTGAAGTTCTCAAAAAGATTGTTTCGCCCTGAATGGCACGAGAGACTCCTTCGGAGATTAGTGCTAGAAATTACGCTCCGGCTCCGGGACAATCTATTTTCATCTCTTCTAGGTATGGTCCAACTAGGTTCAAGAGGCCTCCTGCTTTCATCATGAGTGTGGAATTTTGTGAGCGCTAGTCGTCTTTTAAAGTATCTTTTGTGTAATCACTTCCTTGTGTTTGACTTAGTGTTTCCGATATCCTTTTAAATGTAGGATTAGATGGAAGAGGGGAAAACTCATCGATTTCAGAATCGGATTGAATTTCGGACTCGGGATCGAGTTTCGATGTAGTGTTGATGTTCAATGTTGGTGGATGAGGATTCTCAGATTGGGGCCTCACAACTTGCTCTCCTTGTACAGCTGCCAATTTTTCAGCGACTACATTTGCTTTGGCTACAGAACGAGTAAGAGCAGCTGCTAGGGACTGTGCTCGTCCAGCGTTGTTAACTGATTTCTGGACACGATTCTTGGGATCCAGGATCTCGGAAACACAGCGTTTCTTTTTGCTGACCAGGGGTGCCATATGGACGAGATGATAGAGTTGGAATATTCGAGTTACATAAATACGAAAATTAAAATCATATCTAATTATGGCTGCTTGCGAACGTCACATGTGAGTGAGGAAATAATGAAAGGGGTAGGGTTTAACATTTTCCTAATTATGAGTTTATTATTCGTTACATTTCATTTAATGATATATTCCTACCGCCCATTATAGGAGAACAAACCCCACAGGCAAACGATCATCGTTTCAAAAGTTTAATAAATAGAGCAAAAGAAAGTGCTAATTAAGATATTACAACCTCTTGAAAAATGAGGCTCACAATTCTGGCATTTATACCAGTTTCACCTGTAAACTCAATGATTTTACAGGATTAGCATATGCGAAAGCTGCAATTTTAAATACGAAATACTCATGTACCACATCAGTCATTGAATTTTGTCCAATCTGGTGGAATCCTAGAAATTTTTCTAATTTTCTGTCTTTCAGAAAACTGCCTGTCCGGCTTGTACCCAATTTTGTATCACTTTTCTTTTAAGTTGATACCCCTTAAAGTAATAATTATTACTCTAAATTAACCACAGTTCATGATTTAATTTGATGACAGAATTAAGATTTTTTTCCTAAAAGAAAAAACCCTATTAATAGCTGATATTGAGTGTAATAGGATACAGTCAATTTCTGTATTCTGCTACTAAAGAAATTTCTAGAAAATTACTCACTTGCATGAACATAAATCGGTAAGACTAGCCATCAGATGAGCTTTTCGGTGTTGGCAGATCAACCTTTTGCTTTTTTAATTTTTCACTATCTAGTGGGGTCATATCAGCTTCGCTTTCGCTAATATCTCGTTTTCCTATACTGCTGGTTTTTGGTGCCTCAATTTCTGGTGTCAGCATCTCAGCGTGGAGGGACTTGCTCATATAATGGAGAGTACTATTTACAGCAGCCGCTGGACTATTCTTTTGTGGAATTGCTGGGTTTGATATAGAAGAGTTTGTGCGAGGCCTCGTCCGATTTCCTGAGCGACCCGGTGAAACTGATACTGTTCTTGGATTAATTGAACTAGAGAATGGTGATAAAGGTGGAATAGCCGTAGGTGTTGCTAAAGGGGTGGATGGATGGTAACTTTTAAAATTTGGAACTTCTCCAGTATATTTGTCACCTAATTCATTTTGATTGAAAACAAGAGTAGAGCAAAAGCCATCGGATGAACTTATTAAGAGGATTAAACCATCATTCGACCTAGCTTTGTTAGAATATAGCAATATCATGAGGGAGCACAAACCAAGTTAGATCTGTAAATGTTGCACAATGAAGGTTTGACACGATACAAATAGGTATTTGCTGCTGGGTATCATACAGTAGTACAGTATCCTCTGTAGCTACAGCAAAAACCATTCGATATGGCAGAGGAAATGTCATTGGAGGACCTGTAAATTCAAAATCAGAAGACTTTGGATACTTCTTTGTCACTGATGAGTCAATAGAAGGAGTAATAAGTGGTGGCGGATTCATAGCTGAAGATAATGCTAATTTATTGATATCAGTGACAGGCTCTGGAAGTGCTGTCATATTATGATCAGCTGACGATGTATCAATTGTTAGATGCTTCGTTTTCAATGGACTCTTTCTTGGAGTGTAATATACTGGAGAGCATCTAACCACAATAGGTGGTTTCTTCGGACCAGGGAGATGTGCAACTGGAGGCTTGTTGATACCACCTCTAGTGTAGATGTAGACAGTATTTGTAATTTCATAAGTATTTTTCATAGATTCCTCGGCACTCTTATACTGGCTTGGATACTGGCCAGCCGGTGTAAGTAACAAACTGCCGTCAGGAGTAAATGTCAATCTTCGAAAATACGATTTGAGCATTTCATTGGCATAAAGATTGACGTTCCGAACTCCGATCCCTATGCCGAAGGTTTTCGGAGATGCTTCTATGGGCCAAACTGCTGGAAGTGGAAGTGAAGGAGCTGGTGATGCAGATCTTCTCATAGATATGGATGGTGATGACGCTGTAATAGAGGAGCGTCGACTATGACTAACGGTGCTTTGAAGGTTCATTGGTAAAGCAAATGATGACGGCGTACCTGGACATGATGGACTTGGTGATCCAATAGAATCTAAGGTTAGTTCTTTGCTATGAGAAAGTTGAGATCGAAGTCCTGCTTCCGGAGGCGCAGGACTGTTAGAAATACGCCGGCCTGGTAAATCCATTTTCAGGTTTATAGCAACCTTTCCAAGCCCCTTATCTGGATCTTCTCGGCCTGCGAGTGAGTATGCTCCATCTTTTGTCTTTAGGGTGTAAATGTGAACTGAACGATCTGAAGACTGCGTGGCAATATATTCGTTGAGGGGATCCCATGCCACGCCCTGGATGTAATGTTGATGCTCTGCAATTTGGCGCACCAAGTGTCCTTTGGACTTCTTAACTTTTGATTTTAAAATATAGTATCAACATACCAGTCTGAGTATTGTAAATTCTAGCAATATTGTCCATACTACCAGTAATAAAGAAGGCTCCGTCTGGTGACCAAGCTAGATCATAGATCTCTGAGCCACCCATATTTCTAACCATAGTCTTTGCTCTCCAACACTCTTTGTCTTCATTTTTATCTTCGCCAAAAGCAGTTTTAAGACCTCTCGTATCCAAAACCCATGTGATAGCATTTCCATCATCGCTTGCCGAGGCTAGAATATCGCCTATCTTGCTATCAGTTGTGTCCTCCCTGTAGATAAGTTTTCCAAACCCTTGGGAGCCCATCGTACAACGTTGACAGCTTGAGTATGTTTTGACATTGTACACAGATATTCAACCTTTGTATCCTCTCCCTCGACTTCTATTCTCCAAAGCTTCAAAAGTCAGTCGTCTCAGAAGCAGCTTTGGCAAAATACGTACCCGGACATTATTGTCTCCCCCAGCGGTAGCTAGTCTACCTTTACCATGTGGTTGAAATTCTGCAGAGTATATAGGGGCAGTGTCGGAATGCCAGTTTACGATAATTGGAGAGGCTTTCATTCTGTTGACCCTGGAAAGACAAATAAATCTAATAGACGGGGTAAAGCTCTAAGGCTCTTCTGTTTTGTTTTAAACTTCAAAGTTTCGAGTTCGGAGGATGCTCATGTGTCAATGATCAAAACAATTCTTTATTTGTAAATGTAACACCTAAGTAGACGAGCTCGAGAGAACATTAAGTGGGAAAGGCCTTGATTCTCTCGCGAGGAAGAAGAGAGAGAGCACGTTTTTTCAATGGAAGTGCGCTTAACTAGTAGAGTTTATATTGGCATATAATGTGATGGACGGGAAAAGCGCTTACATTCAAAGCAGTGGGACGCAATAGTTGTTATCATTAATCCATGAGACTTGACACAAGTTAGTAAATGCTTTCCCAATTGCCAGCCTTGTTTCACTGGCAAATGCTTTCAAACCATGATGCGCCTTTCCTAGAACGCGTCTACAGCTGTTATCCGGTTATTTGAAAGTCAGGGCAGCAGTCGAGCCGTTGAAGAGGAAGCTGACCCTGGGCTTCTCATCATTTTTACGTTTACGGCCTAGCTTATTTGATACATTACAAATCTTGAATATTTCTCATTCTCCATCTATATTCATCGCTCGGACGCCTTCTAGATGATAATCCCCCCCATTGGCATAACAAATAGATCTTGCAAAATTTGGTATATATAACTGGCAGACAGAGTTTTATTTGAAACATATCACGAAAAATAGCTAACTTATGCAGGGCTTCTCTGCAAGATTCGAGGACTGACTGACTGAATGATTGTACTTGAAATAAAGAAATCTCTTTTATGAACTAGTGAATAATCTACCTCGCCTAGGGAAGATTCAACAGTAGGAGAGTACAACTATTGAAACTTATATCATCCCCCATTTGTATTGAACGACAAGCATACACACGGGGTTTGCATCCCGTGCAGCTTAGAATTTCTACGTCAGAAGCTACTGTGCAGTTGTGATCGCCATAGCAACCTCATAAGCTGCAGCGAAACCTTCATGGCCTGGTAAAGTACGGCCGGCGGCTTCAACAAATTTTTTGTTTTTTTCTCGTAGGGCGAATTTGTTTGGTCGTTATTCCTTACCTACTATTCGGCCTAGAAAATGGCGTTATCTCCGTGTATGGCACATAAGCAACAACAACCACCCCAGACTCACTGAGGGAGCGACGAACGAAACGACCGTCTCATGGTAACTAGATTGACTAACTGATAGCGAGAAGAAGATGAGTTTTTCCTTTGTGCACTCAGGCCTTTGATCACCTGCACACCCCCTCTCTCTCATGACTGAGTAGAATCGCACAGGCAAAAAATGTTGATACCTCATGCCTTAGTCATGGCAGAAGTTCAGGCAGCCAAGTTTCAAATGTATGTGATCAAGTCCTTGCGGCCTACCAGCCAGCCACAAAACCATTAATTGTAAACCAGACGTTGCCTAGGAAGTAAATATCAAGGTTACATTCACCTAATTATTTCGATCGAGAAGCAAATTAATTCTGTCCCGTGCAAAATTCGAGCTGGCATCATAATTCGCTCATCTAAGGTACCTTCTTCTATTCTAAGCTTACAATATCGGGGCTATAAGTCGCACTTGAGATGCGAGATGGATTAAAATGAAATAGTCACGTGAATTTGTCAGCCTAACTTTAATTTCGGCTCTAGCAATTACCGATCTTACAGGCTAAAGCTAATTTGCTCTTCAATAAAAATATCCATGTCGATTCGGGTTAAGTGTAGGCATTAGAATTGATTGGTTTTACTTTCTCGAGCCATAAAGCAGGTAAATACGCTAAAATATGCATGGTAAGGAAAAAGTATGTACTGAACTAATCGTATACTCAAGATGGTAATTTAGCGCAAAAACAGCCCTACCGGAATCTGCATTTCCATGTCTAGCGCAACTTTAATCCTTGTCTTTAACAGAATTGCAGGGCAAAAATTATACTTCTATACCTGTTTTACGGCTCGAGATAGAAACAAGGTTTAGATGGAGATAATTGGCTATGGCAGGGATATTATACGCTTATTTACTTCACCTTCGTTTAGCGCTTAGAAGTATATTAGGACAATGAAAGTTCATAGTTCATCATTCTCGCGATCCGTTTGATTCCGTACCATGACTATTCCGACCGCGTAACATCGTGCATCAGCGTTTCAATAGCTTTTTAGAGTAATGATGTAGAAGGTGCAAACCCGGCTGAGTAGGGCTATTCACACATCCAGATCGGACCCATTTTTATGTATTTTTCACTAAAACATTCAACTTTGACTATTTCAGCCATCTGATCAATGGCACTTTGCTCTATGATCATAAATTGCTTTTGTGAATACTACAGGTAAGTGGCTCGCAAAAGCAGTGTAAGATCATAGAGTAAAGTGCCACTGTTTAGAAAGCTGAGCTGGTTAAAATTGAATGTATGTTCTAGTGACAGTAAGAAAAATGGGTATGATTTGGATGTACGAATAGCCCTACTCGACGGGAACCCATGTAAATTTAAACGATAGCTCACCCCTGCCACTCAGCAGTGGCCAACACGATGTGATCACAAAGTTGCCTTGACAAACAATCAATACCTCATATACAGCAGGCATACTTCACTTCCATATAGGCCATAGGCTGAGCAGCGGAGTGGAGTCGAGGCCATACGACTTATTATCTGTATCAACGTTAGTACATGAGAACTTCTATGAAACATGAAGGAAGGCTGTTTTGAGGATCAGTGCTTGAAATTTCATTCCAAATTTTATCTCGAGGTTCTCAATAGCAGACAAGACTACCTAAACAACCGTCCCTACTCCCTTGTGATGCTTAAAATCACTGCAGAATCAAGCCCCCCTCCCTCTGCAAGCTTGCTCATCTCCCGACTCAGCGGCTTGGACAGGCTCTTTTAGACTCACTCTTAGATAGCCTTGCTCAGATGAGGCAAAAGCTCAATGATAGACGAGAGCTAAAAAAGTATATGATCTATTCACGTTAGCTGGTCGACCAAATTTTTCCGTCTAGAAGTCAGTCTCTGAAAACTATCATGTCTCCTGAACTTATCATGAATATTATTGCCTCCCGAAACAACCTGCTTAAACAGATATAATTATTACCCCCCCCAGAACCACTTGTAGAACTATGTGATGTTTACAACTCTAAATTTACAACTCCGCAGTCCCATTTACGAAGCTTTTGTGCTACAGGGATTTTCAGTTGAGAATGAATGCGTACTGCACAACTAAAAAACCGAAGTTAAGCTCGATAGGTGTTCTAATGACTTACCTCTCTTACACTAGCTGCTGGGGTAAGCAAACGAGCTTTGACTCTTCACTTAGGTAACGCGTACGGAGATTTTGTGTGTATCGTATTGAAGGACAAAATGCAACTAGCAGCTACTTTTATAAATAGCAAAAGACAACAGATTATGGATTATGATGCAGAATATGTGAACATTCCGCGAGCAATTGAGAAATGACAACAATATGTCGTATTAATGTAATTCCCATGACCGAAATTATCCGGTAAGGCAAGGGTTAACCATACTTATTGTAACAGGGTCGGGGACGCCTTCCGATGGTTGTCACAACAACAACTTCATATGATAAAATGAATATATAAATGGTAGATGCATCAGTACGACAGAAAAATAGCATGTACTTTAGTAATCGAACAGTTTATAGTGTTAAACATTAAAATAGTCGACCCTTTCTCTTTGCGATGCAAATCACAAGGACTTGAATAGCCAGTTTTAAGCTTCTAAGAAATAAAAGATACGTAAATACTAATTATTACCAATTAGGATCGCATAGTGAACCGGCAATTAACATAGACGATTGTACAGTATTTCATAGGTGAATAATTTGGTAAGTGTACTTTGCAATAGGATTGCGGTTAATAAGCAGGGGTGTACTATCGGTTAAATTTACATGGGCACCCCCCAAGTAGTTGTCCTTGTAGAATCAAGTGATAAAACTCCGATTATTAATCACTCATAGAATCTCTGTGGACATAAATCAATTTCATCTTTATTTTCTCCCAAGCTCTACTAGGCCTTGCGGACGAGGCCTAGATAGATCCATTCGATGCCAGGGCTTGCCAAGGAAATGTTGCCTACCTACACGTAAGATTATATTTGGAGAGAGCTTGCCTGTTTCAAGCAAAAAATTCCCATCCTACAGTTGGCGGCCCTAAAACTGTTCCTTGTTAAAATACCAATCACCGCACAACTTCTCAACTAAAGCACTAGAAAAGGTGCAAAATCTGCGTCTCCAGATATTTATGACAAATTCTTATATAGTATCTTTCATTGAAGTAAAGGCTACGTGTGCTAGAGCGGCTTTTGCAAAATTTGAAAAAAAAATAAGAAAAAGTCATTTCGAATCTTGGAAAATTACAGAATATACATTCGCTACTTGCTTAGTTCAAGTGTAATGAAAGACAAAAAGCGATGAATCAATCACACCCCAATCACATCCCTAGGGGTCAGATGGTGTAGCGGTATGCCATCCGGGCTGTTCTCCTAAGTAAAGTCTGGGTAGCCTTGACACCTACCCCACTTGAGACGGAAGATCACTGGTTCGAATCCAGTAGACCCTACCATAAGGAGTGATAGGTATAGGTTGATGGAGGTACACTTGAACAACCAAGGGTTTTTTTTGGGAGTTTTCCCTTTGGTGGTTTTTCACGGAAGAGAAAGTACAGGAGGTAACTTCATTTCTCGCAGTGGAATTCAAAAATGCTGTTTGAGTGTGGGTGTCCAATTAATCTAAATCACGTATTCATGATCACTTATCCTTCATGGCCTTAAACTCTATAGGGACGTTAAATTTAAAAAAAACACGTCCCTAATTAATTGGTTCATATTTGCTTGGTCATAAATTTTTATCAGAAAACAAAGCTATATTTTACGGACCACCTTCACCTAAGAAATAACTTCAAAAAGGATATTGCCCCGATACTAAGACCAATTATTGCAATTTGAAAGCTTTAGAAGATGAGATGATTACTCAATATATACTCTATCTATATTCAAGAGGGTAATTGCCCGTCTGGCTGGTGTTCAAGATATGAAAAATCCCCAGCTCGAATCTCACTCGAAGATCCAGAGGTTATTAGCGCGAAGTTTTGACTTTCTGAGAGTATACTTGCGAAATTTGGAATTGCTGACCCTAATTTTCATAATTTCGATGAAAAGGGCTATAAGATCGGTATAATTTTACCAGCTACAGTTGTAGCTCACGTAAATCGACGCGACGGAGGCAAGACTGTCCAAGTCCTCGCGAATGGGCGACAGCGATTGCGAGTACCAGTAGCGAATTTTGGATTTCCTCTTTACTTAAGTTGTTTCAAGGTAATAATCACCTTCTACCTTATTATGTAGAGGGCAGTCCTCCTCATGACTAGGTGATTTAACTAAAAGTAAATGGTTTATTAGATAATGAGAGGAGTCGTGAATAGCTAAATCACAAAGATCAACATTGCTAGTCGTACGACGGGCCTAGGTCGAATCGAATGCTGGCTGCAGATAAGTATAACAGATATGAATCGGCCAAATCTCAGAAATATTGCAAGGCACATAAACATTATAACTCTTGCACTGCCTACTCACTAGTTCGATCTAACCCAACTACTTGATTTCGGGTGCCTCAATGAATTAAAGCGGACCTAGGATTGGCGGATTGAGAATTATATTAAAGCTCATATTAACCTTTTCACGATAGTGAATATTATTTTCGCCTTTAAAACGTCATACAAGGGATCAATGATAGTCTAAAACGTCTAACCTGGATTTCATGGAGCTGGTATAACGTCTATTATTTCATAAGCAGTACCTACAAAGTTCGACATGAAATTATGGACAATGACTCCCTTCAGACCCTTTACAACTAATTCTAATACTTGGGTCCCTTAGACTCCTTCAATCTCATCCGAAGCTCCAATATAATTGTTTACATATCTATTCTTAATAGATTAACCCTGAACTATCAGCTATGGTCTTGTTCAGATCTGGTGAAATAAAATTTAAATTTATTTCAGATAATTTCGATCTGATATTACCACATGAAGAGAAAAAATCCTCTGTACAAGAGAAATTTGATCTACACATGATTCCACCTATGTTTCTACTAGCCCGAAAGAGACTAAGGTCATCATCCAGTATTAAAACACGGGGATTCATTCCTTTTCCCCTAAAAAAGGAGAGACTCCTTTCATAATCTTCACTACATATTTGTGATTGGAAAGCAAAGCCGAAGGAAAGTGTTTTGCCACTCAAATTAAAGCCTAAAACTTGATTCAGGCATATATTATACCTATTGTGTGAAATGTATTATCTGTGGTGAGTACATCTTGATTTTTGAGGCTATATTAGAGAGATTTTGGTTCGATAATTGACAGGTGCGAAATATGTTGATTCTCATCTATTAAGTACATATAATCAATCGTCAAAGGTTGTTGCTACTCATCTCAGTTGTATAGTGTAACAAATTCAATTACAGTACGTGGCATCGAATTTTGAGTCTTCTTCTCGGAAAGAATGCAACCTTTATATTACAGCTTCGCCATTCTTGCCATTTAATCTAATGTATAAGGTTCTGGATGTTCTCATTAAGTATTTCTATTTAATAACTGCTTCGAAGTATTGATATAATTACTACGCTACAAAAATTCTCATCATTCAATAGATTCCTTACCCTTGTATATACATCGGGGCCTAGCTTTCGATGGTCTGAAAGTGCCGCTGAATTCTCTTCAGATGGGTAATTATGGGAAGAGCAAATCTCACCATCTTATCATTGTAAACACGAATGACCAAGTAAAAGCTCGCGAATGAAGGAAAAAAAAATAATATTCAATACCAAGATGACAATCACTCTTAAGTACTAGATTTTTACTTCCCTGATGCGGTGGGTAGTATTAACAGGTTTTGAAGCTCTAGAGAGAATATCAAAGAAGTTGATATTCTTATTCAAAAAGCAATCACCAATCGAATTTTGCAAACCATGCAACAGACACCATTCCTCAAAATTTTGTTCCCGCACCCCTTCTTGTGGAAATTTTAGGTCGACTATGCACACTCAAGATATATGCATGGCTACTACGCGACGCAGAAACTGTGGAGGGTTCTATAGATATAGACGGAATCAACGCTCGTGTAGATAACGGGGAATGCGTGACCAGCGATCATTTTCCTATATGTGGGTCAGTACCTTGCAACATTAAGCCGAAGGCGAAATTAAAAGTTTAATTGCGGGTTCCTAATGATAATTTAGGCTTTTTCGCTTTTGTATCTGGTTGAATCCCTCTTATTTCTATCCTCAGCTCTATAGAAGAGACAGAAAAGCTTGCACAGGACCTTTGTAGAATTTTGAAGGAAGTAATAAGGGCAGCTGAAAAAAGACCGAGTAGAGGAAAAAGTAAATCTGGTCCCTGGTAGACTTCTGAATGCAAGATCGCACATTCAAATTACAAAGATGCAGATACTAGTTCCGAACGATCAGAAAATTTAAAAAAATTTAGGGCCATAGTAGCCTCAGTAAAAAGTGATTACTGGATGAAGCACATTGAGTCTATAATCTCTTCCTCAGACATCTTCCGACTCAAGAGATAGGCTTCGTCTAAACACTCTGGAATCCCTCTATCGCTAAAACATCAAGGTTGTATGATATATGACCACGCGAAACTTGCGATGATTCTATAAGACAGTCTTCTGGCATGACACCATGCTACAGATGATCTACCCCCTGTACGCTTTTGGATAATGACCAAATTCAATGGATAGATAATAGAAATCCAAGTAAGAACATGCACAATAGGGTGTGGTAGCACATGTTCAGAAGCCGATGGTATCTCAGTAGAGCTTCTTACAGCATGCTAGGATTACATTAGTCCTCACATATTGCATTTATTTCGGGCGTGTCTCCAATTTGGTTATCACCCATCTTGTTTAAAATTAACAGAAGTCATATTTTTGTCTAACGAAGATCGAGACCTTTCTACTGTAATGGGGTAGGCGTCAAGTCCTACTCTGCACCTCCACGTGGTGGCACCTGGAAACCCTTTTTCTCGTTAGAAAGGAGCCAAGCAGAGAGGTAATCATCCTACCCTTCAGGATCTCCATTCATTCTCGCGGGACTCAGTCGGCTTCGTCTCTACATCACAAACCCCTATCACCCTCTCTCCGAAGAATCCCCACGACTGTCCCAGGAAGTTAGAGTGAAGGGCTCTGCACTTCCAAATTCACAAACCCTAATGAAAATAAGCTGGTGGCGCAAGTGGTCAGGTGCTGGTTGGACTTTCTAGGAGTGACAGGTGGGATTCCTGTATAGCTTATTGGAGGGGGGCTGCGGCTGCTCGTCGAAAAAGAGTACGGGAGGAATGACTGAGGTTTTCTCCTTAGCTTTTCCCTCAGTCTGTGGTTTTTGGGTCATAGTGAATACGTTCCCACCCATTGGACCTAATTTAACTAGCATCTGGATGGTGTATTGGGAGAAATTAGGCACCGGGTGGGCATTGCTGTAGTTTGGAGGACCAAGTATTCTAGATGTCTTCCATACTTGTCATGTACAATGTACGCTGGCTAGAGCCGTCACGATAAAATTTAAACTAAACTAAACGGTAATGGGGTGGAGGCCCATGGCTTTAATATCTTGTCTTGAAAAGGGCCTGGAAAGGTTAATTGCGAAGAGAATTTCTCACCTTGCAATAACATCCGATATAGTTGGAGAACAGCAATTTGGGGCCCTTCTGAAACATTCGGCAATCGACCTTGTCTGCTGCTTAGTACATGATATTGAAGAAGCTCGCTGTCAAAATTGGGCGTTTACCTTTGTAAAGTTAGTTGTGCAAAGTGCATTTGATGCAGTCCTACACAATCGATTGCTGTGGAGGATGCAAGCACAAGGATGGCCCAGCTCAATTCTTAAATGGACCTGCTCTTTTCTAACAGATCGAAGCGTCCAAATTCGTTACCCAAACGGCATAACAAGCCCCAAAAAGCAGGCTGTGGAGTTCCTCAAGGTTCTCTAGTGTCTCCTCTACTCTTTCTACTGTATTTGGCTGAACCAATGCGTAGTACAAACTCTCGGACTTGCTTTAACTACACTGATGACATCGGTATTCTAGGAATTAGTCGAACCATAACGAATTCGGCAGCTACTGCGCAAAGGAAGGTAAATAGCCTTCTAGATCCGGCGAATGAGAACGCTATCACTTTCGTCTAGAAAAAAAAATCAAAGCAGTTCAATTTGGCATTCGCCTTCATTAACTAACTACTTGGACCCAAGTGTATCGAGAAATTTTTAGAATTTGCACGCATCGATAGCTGCTTCGGAGTTAGGAATGCTCAAAGGTCCTCAGCTGTAAGCGAGGATTGTAATTGATAGAAATATCACCACCTGTTGCTTAATGGTAGGTCGAATGCTGGTCTTAAAAATGCCGGCCTGAGTCTAAAAAGAAATCTCCCTTATTATGATTTCAACACTCTAAATCTATTTCCTCTAACCTGTTTTCCTTACTTTTCTTAGAAAAAAAATAAAAAAATTCTTAACCTGTAAATAACTAGAAACTTCCATAGTGGTAGTTGGTGCGAACGAGTAGAGCACGTTTCTGGCTGTGATCTCCACCGGTCTTGAACCCATAACGGACGTAGGGCATTTAGCCAAGGACCTTAAAATATTAAAAAATTAAAAAGCTAAAAAAATACATTCACTAAATGGTTACTTTGGAAGGAGGTGTGTATTTATTAAATTTCTGTGTTGTACCTAAAATTTGCTAGCTATATTGGGATATGTGTTTATGTACGCATGCGTCACTTTAAGCATTGCAAGATGTATTGGCTCCCATAACCTATTCGTTGCCCTTGGGTTCAAGGATACAGGTAAACAGCTAAAAAGATATTTGAGGGCCCCTAGAGTAAATATCTCAACACTGATATCTCCATTTCGCATCGTCATGCCTATTTCATTCTGGACAATTGGATCACTCTACGGTGCAAGCTCTGTAGTGTTAGGAGCATTTGGAGCTCACGGGCTTAAGAAGCGTATTTCAGATCCCACAAAGATAACAAGTTGGGGTACAGCTGCTCAATACCAAGTAACTTGATTACCTACTATCCTTTCTAGCCTTTTCTGGCATTTAAGGAATCATCGAGTGCTAATTAAACTATTTTCTAGCTCATTCATTCCGGAGTTCTACTTCTTACGACAGTTGCTGCTCCCAAAAATACATTGGCAGCTGGTCTATTTACTGCTGGTATGACTATGTTTAGTGGCACTATCTACCTGTTGGTCCTTGATCCACAAAAATTTAAATTCTTGGGACCTGTAACTCCTCTCGGGGGGCTATGCTTGATAGGTGGCTGGGTTGCATTGGCTTTTGGCAAGAAAATTCCGTTTCCACGTTAAACAATATATACACCAATCTGCAGTCAGTTCATCTTGAAAGTTCTAGGCCACTGTGAAATTGCTACTCGTAGCTTCCTTATCTGGTGCTTCTTTTTCGATGACTCTTCTTACAACTGTAATCAGTTGATTTAATTTAACATGTAAATCAAGAATTTTGAGACTTAAAAGTCAAAATTTGGCTATTACAGCTTGTCTTTATGATTTTATTACCGGCCGACCTAATAGCAATGCTCCTGCCTTCACAGAAAAAGTATTCAAACTTAGAAAAATGTACTAAGATACTAAATATAAAAAGATTTTCTCAGACGCAATTCAAATGTACCTAATTCTTGTGTTTGAAACTTTAAACTAAATTGATTCTTCACTATCTCATCACAATGCAGTGCCTTTTTCTTGTCCATATTGTATTTGCGATCCAGCTGGCGACTGCTAGACAAAACTACTCACAGACAGCTCCTTTCAATCTTGTCATCTCAGCTCCTGGCCACGAAATCAATGGCTCATATTTGACATCATGCCACGAGGGTGCTGCCATTGAAGGTCTTTGTCCCACTGCATCCTCGAAAATTTCCGCCTCAATCTACAACCTAAATTATACAGCTGAACACATAGCCGACTTTGCACTTGGAACTGTGGGTGTTCTAACATGGATTCTGCATGGTGTTGGGTTTAATCTTTCATCCCCTTTGGAACTCAACTATAGTCCCACTTCTAATATTGCTGTTCCACTATTTACGCCATCTGAGACTGGCATATTGATTGGGTTTGATGAAGACGATAAGATGTTTATTCCCAGCTTTGTTGACGACACAAAAGTTGATATTCAACCATTTAAAGATTTATACTATCGTTGGTTCATATGTGAAACATATGTGGGATATAAATACACCACATTAGCGTGGGTCTTGGGCAAAAATTCAATTCCTCAAAATCCGACATGTCGAAAAGTCGATGTTGTAAAGGAACTATTCTAATTTAAAGTTATGGAAGCTCATATTCATTTTGAAAATTATTACCGGCATGAAATATTAGATGACTATGAAAATTCTCTTATTAGTTTTGTAGGAACCAAGTATTTCGGATTAATGTTACAGTTCAAGTTATGAAATGCACTTAGATTTATCAATTATCTTATATCTGACAAGATTTGAGATTTTAGAGTAGTCACCTAGAAGTCAAATTAAGAAGTTGTCATCAGATTATTTCAATTCTTTACCGGTTATTTGGTCAATAGCTCTAACATGGAAATATTATGTTCTGGAGAATTTTCAGTTTATCGTTCCCTTTACATGAGTGAAACAACTAAGGCCTCCGTCCGTCTATACGCACATAAAATCACAAGCTGGTTGTCATTTTCTTTGGGGAGTAGATCCAAAGAAGATTTATCTACGTAGGTATGGAGAATGTAAAGAGTTCATCTACCCCTATTATCGTCTGAGACGATCTGTCTAGTACCGCTCTATACTTTTTAATATTTCTAACTTAAACAAGCTGGGTAACCCTGTTGCTATATTACCCCCTCCGTTAGACTTGAGATCATTTGAGAGATATTTCAGATAAAGGACTGCGCTAAAAACTCATAAATCTATATTTTTATTTATATTTTTATTTAGTTTAAAATCCTAGGTCTAAGTCAGTCTTTGAAAACTATCATGTCTCCTATACTTAACATGAATCTTATTGCCACCAGAATTATGTCCTCTCTAGGTAAAAGACCGGCGGAGCCGGTCGGGATCATTGCCTCATGCATGCCCTACTCGTCCACGCCCGTTATTCACAAAGAAAATGAAAGGAAAGAAAGTAAGGAAAGAAAGATAAAGAAAGACAAAAATGTCAGGGCTAGTCCAGCATTTCTCACACCAAGTTCTAACCCGCCATTTTAAATTCTAGCATTCTATTGAATACCCACCTCGCATCCAGTAGAGGATGGGTTAGATAATTGGCCACCGAAGCAACCTGCAATCCGTGCAAATTCTTTAAATTTCTTGGAGCAATCATGCCCAAGAAGTTGTCTTTTGAAGGTATCAACAAATAAACCATTTCGGAGGTTACGCATTTGATTTTTGTGCCTTTGACAACGAATAAAGTGAGTAGGAATAGTTTCCTGTCCACAGACGCACTCAAGGTCGGCATCTAAATGTTTTAAGCGACAATGATAAGCCGCAAAGTCACCATATGTCTTTTCTGTTCTGGCAGCTAATAACTTATTAAGCAGCCGCCGAGATAAGGTTAATTCGGGTAGCTTTTTGCGACGCAATTTTCAAATTCAGATCTTGATATCGAACTGGATAAATGTCGGACCACCTTTTTTCCACCAGCTCTTGAAAACACTACTGTATCAAACGATGTAAATAGGCTGAGGTAATATAGCCGGGCTAGGTATTTCTATCAGGCAAATTTCTAAGAGCAGCACGTGCTTCTGCGTCTGCTCCTTCGTTACCTCTAATTTTGGAGTGTCCTGGCATCCACCTAACTCTATAGGTACGTTAGCCGAATACTGGATGATGAATTTCCAGATTGTAGATAGCCAACGCCACAGCTTGGTTGTCAAGAAGTACGGAGATTTTCTTGTTATTCCGTCTCGCCGACATAGCCGCTTGAAGTGCCATAATGGCACCAAAGATCTCTGCATCATATACTTCCCCACTGTGATGGGAACAAAGCTTTTTGCATGAATATCAATTGATTAAACAACTTTGCTAAAAGAAGTCCATCCAAGACTACACTTGAGGTTACACACACACTTCTCTTGTTACTTGGTACATATCAAAGGTCCTTGAAACAGACGTTGTTGAACGTACTCTATGAGTCGACCTACACGTAATAAGTTCTGTTTTAAATATATTAAGAGACTATTGACTGGTTTTTGGCAATATATTATTGAAGTAGAAGGAGATCAGCGATATTAATAGTTTAACAAAAGTAAAATTCCCATGCCGATCATTTGATAAAACTGTTATTCATTCAGGCATTCGTCTAAGTCTAATCTGGCGGTTACACCGTAACACCCATCGTGTATTATCCCATTTTCTTTATGAAGAGTTGTTCCTCTTCGTTAAAGAACGTACCCCCAGGATGAGCGTCTGGGGTCCTCTAATGATCCATCGGAATATGCACAGATATCTGTTGAGTTTAATATTCTCAGCCAAAATCGAAATGCATGTATATCAACTATCTTTGTTCCAAGCGTTGGCAAGTAAGTATACTGGAGCCCGAGGTAGCTTTGCAGCCTCAGCTAGTGGTAGCTGACGAAAAGCACGTTGAGCTCGAGACATCTGTGTTTCAGGCCTCTAAGATATCCTTGGCTTTGCTTTAACGTGTCTACATTAGGACACACACTCGCTCTAGTTCGAAGTGGATAGTGGATGGAGGTTCGTCGAGGGAATTTAAGCGAGATGCAAGACGTAAAAAACGATTCCCTTCGAAGAGTATGTGAGCTGCAGGAATACTCATTTTTACGACGTAAAACAACATTTGGCGTAGTTTTCCATACTGGTAATGCAGCTCTCAAGGCCAAGTATAATTAAGACCTTGTCAATCAACCCACAATAAATTGATGTGGAGGGTCTTACTGTTGTTCCGTTTCCTGTTGGTCAGATTAGGCTTGGCCACCATATATCTCTGCTCCATACATTTCTACAGTGACTACACACGAATCTACTGCCGTTATCAACACTTTTGGGGCAGCTCTTCTTTTAAACCGACGCATATGCTGAGTCAGCTTGAGTGCTTTCGCACACCATGTTGACACATAGATGTTTTAGATAAATATCTAGCCAGCGAATGTGCTCAACCAGCTCGATCATTTTTTCCACCCACTAGAATTCCAGCAGGTTCCTCTTTCATGCTTCCAGGGGGGGGGGGGATTGAACTAACTAACTCTGACTCTTTAGCATCAAAAAAAGACGGCATTTTGATAAGCCCAACTCGTCAGGTTCTCTACTTCTCTTTGTGCCGCAGCGGTTAAGTCTGTAACTATATGTCTGAAGCCTGGGATTCCTATTTCATCGGCATAGCCGAATCGTGCAATGAAATTCCCACTTTTCATAGGTTCCTCAATATAGAGTAGGAATACGAGGGGAGAGATGGGTGATCCCTGTGGTACGCCACATACTAGCTCCTTCGGAAGCTCGCGAGGAACGATAAGGTCTATCGAAGAATAGATTTGGGTCCATCCTTGAGCTTTCATTCGCCTGATCAATCTTGTTATGCAGAATAGCATCAAAAGCCCCCCTGCACATCAAGTGTGATGAGTGTTGAGGCCCAACCTTGAGTTTTTGCTTTCTCTATTTCATGCCACCAAACAAGAGACAAGATCAGTTGCTGGTCGTTTTCGGTAGACTTAAAGTAAGGGAAGGTAGTTATGTACTTAATATGATTGGGTTCAAGAACGGATAGTTAGTTTTGAAGAATAGAAGTTAAGATGTTCATTGATTATTGTAAGAGGGAAAGCTATGCTTATATATATGATACAATGTAGTAATGCTTTACTCTTACATTGTTCATATTGTTAATCGTTACAGAATTTCAGTCAACAATGTAAAATGAGATGAAGCCTCGTGGTTTCATAATTGTATTACACATGTGGGTTGTATGTAAAACACCAGCTTTCAAGTCAACCACCCTCTATGTTTTGCAACCCATTGATTGATTCATATGTCGATATAACTTGAATAATAAATGCTGAATAGCCTCAGAATGTATTAGAATTCTTTGACTCTGAATTTCTTCATCGTCGGCTTTAATTATGACAGCTTTATAGTCAGTTAGTCCAACAAGTTTACAGAAATGTTTATGTTTTGCCGTAGAGAGTGGCTTCGTTAGTGCATGCGCTGACTGATTAATAGCACGAAACCCAAACTAGCTTGACAGCTCGTTTATCTAATCCTTGTCAAAGATAATGATACTTGACGTTTAGATGCTCTGTTGTTGCATCAATGGTTATTGGCTTATGTGCAAAGACTAATTTGAAGCTTCATGTATCGCCGAAAATTGTTATAGGTCTAACATCTTTCAAGAACATGATTTCATCAGCGAGAGAAGGCAATCTATGCTGCTTCTTTAGGCTGCCAGTGCCGTAGAAAGTATATGATTTTCCTATATCTCTATCATCAGCAAAGGATACATCTGTAAATCCTTGTTTGTGTGGAATCTCTTTCTCTGTTCCTACTATTAGTACTCTGTAGTTTTGCGTTCCTTTAACATAACGCAATACTCTTTTGGCGACATCTAAATGATCTAGGGTTTGATTATTCATGTATTTAGCTAGCTGGCTTGTTGCATAGGCTATATCTGCTCTAGTTTGCATTGCAGGTCACATAAGCCTGCCAATATGGGACTGATGTTCTTTGATAATGTTTGGACTTGATTAATAACCGTCCATTGCTCTCTGAAGTTTATTATTCTCTCTGAAGTTTATTATTAATCTCCATTGGAGTTATAGCCGTCTTAGCATCTTTCATATGATGCTTCTCCAATAAATTTTGGATTTATGCATCTTGAACTTGTTACGGGCTAAGTCCGATTGGTAATTGACTGGGAGCTGGACTCCCAGCCGTCACGTGAGATAATTTGCTATGTCAACAAAAAGACTGGCCCAAGGCCAATGTGAGCAAGTCAGATCACTCAGAACAAGTGTATCCGAAATTGGGCAGACTTTGTTGAACATGCTGGATCACTCAAA
>PEDP01000301.1:0-28993 GCA_002918395.1 Erysiphe pulchra | reverse complement strand
AGCCCTGGTCACTTTCGTTTAAATTTTCTAGTGCTGATTGGAGTTTACAAACTCTAGCTTGCTGCGAGCCCTAGTACCGATAGGGCATGGGCATTCAATCAGGGCAGGGACGTAAGAAAATAAGGAAAGGGGGTAAGAATTTAATGATTCCCTAAAATAAATACACAAATCTTGCTAATTAAGATCAATCATAATGAGTAACCACCTCCTCAGTGTATCTCTCTTCTCTCCACAACACTTGACCTCCAAATTATTTGTCTCCCAGATACATTCTGAGACCCGAAATCTCCAAAAATTTATATCTCCTATATAACCTAGCTCCTAGATTTCTCAAACTAGCCTTCCCCAAAATATCATTCCTTGAGGAATAAGCCTCAGAAGTATATGCTTGTGTCCTGTCGTATCTCGAATCAACTGACTCTTTGTCGACCGAGGCTGAATTAACCTGACTCAAATTTACCCATCACTTTTGGGTTTTAAACAAATAATTCCCAGACATAAGCAAGGTTTTTGAGAATAACTTATGTTAAACTACATATGTTGAAAATTTACTATCGATCCCTTTCAAAAATCTATCTCATTTCTCTGTATTAATTCTAGATCTTACTGCCGATCTACAATCTCAAACACAGCTGACGGAGCTAACCTAATTGGGTCTAGATTGACCAATGCCCTGCTATATAACCCAATATGGAAAGATCAAACCTTAAGCCCGTACCTTTAACCTTTCTCTGAAAACTTATCTTTTTCCCTGCCCCTGCCCTGGCAGCAAGAACTGTACTTCTTCATAGTGAAAACAGATTTCTAAATTTTATGGACTTTACATTCGAAATTGATAGCTTCTTGACGAGATTATTTGATCAGCGGAATTGTGCAAAATGGAGGTAGCGTTGGTGGCGGGCGACAGCTAATTTTCTTGAGTGGGGGCAATTAACAATTGCCAATATGTAGGCTCAGACTTTTGATATTCAAACTGTGTGAGATATCGAGTCCAATTCGACGTTTTGAAGTTGTTTATCAAAGATAGTTGGTGATTGGGCGGAACCATGACCTTCTAGAGTCCTCAACTGACTCGGAACATAGTGAAGTGACGCAAAAATGATTGCGACATCTTTTTAAATTTACAGTAATTCGCAGTAATTTCATTGGGTAAAGATAGATTGGTGGTAATATAGCTATGAAATTCGAATGGTGTGGATAATTTTTAGATATTCTATGGTTTTTTGAGTGAGTAGTATCTATTTGGAAACACTAATTTTACTCAAGAATTCTTGTTAAGGAATAATAATTAAGATTCCCTGGAAATTGAGTGGTTCATACAATAGTGAAATAAGCTATACACCACAATATACAACTACATTACTGAATCACGTTAGCCATTTAATGTTCACATTAAATATCGAGTTTTGAAACACATTAATTACACATTTCTACAGCTCAAAGAGAAGTTTATCGCATTATCCTAGATACATTAATGGACCTGTGCTCAATTCAACAATACAAGTCTTGATGCAATCATATAAACATACTACCTTCTGTCTTTGTGATATAGACACTGGTGGTAAAGCTCAATTCAATTTCATACTTATCTTTGTTGATGAAAAACAAAAAAATTTTTAGGCCTCGATCTGCATGCACAAACCTTATGTCCCGTACAAAAACATGCACGTAAGAGCTATATAATAATTTCTGTATGATATGTCCGTGGAGCGCACTATACGCGCCTGTAGATCAAAAGAAATGTGAAAGACATTGTTCTCATTAACTCCAGTCCCTACGGAACTTCCCAGAAAATTTCCAATTAAACGCCTTTAAGAGAAAATATAGCAATAAATACGAAAATATTTATCTTTAAAAATGGCATCAAGAAGATATGGCTTCATAACATGAAAAATCGTCTTCTAAAATTCTAATTACATCTCGAAACAAAGCTCATGAGAAACGGAAAGACAAAGCGAGTTTTAATTTGCTTGACACTATTTGATTTAAACAAGGCCTTGTGGTGATGAAGGTTTTAGAAGTCAATGATAACCATAAATTGATCTATTCACTTGAGTCAGAGCCTCGTCTGTGAAATACGTCAAGTGAGATTTGGTAACAGATTATCATGACTGGTGCCAGAATACCAGGCTCGATGGTTTAGCTAATTACTCTGAATTTTTTCAACCACGATATTATATAGTTTGTACTAAGGCTCTGTGTTCCATTTTCACCCTGTTCTTATTGGGATCCCCTGTAAATACTAAGTAGAAATATGAGTTTCCCGTAGTGTATGGCTTTTGCAATTAATTGGACCCATCTGAGATATTTGATTAATTTTATTACACATATTCATATCGAAATCAGTTTTTTGGCGTCCCATATGTAATTTAATTTGTGCCAGAAGAAATATTGGTACAAAATGGTTGTTTACACAACAATTAGATTGGTTGGAGGAGCTAGACTAACCGAGAAAGTAATCATGTTGTGATTTCCCATTTTCACTTTGACTTCACCGCATCTTAATTTTGAAAATGTGGATTAACACTTAAATCAAGGCTGAACTTCCGGAAGGGAATGAGAGCTGGAGTGGAGGAGAAGAAACGGAAGTAAAGCATAATACATGAGACACTCTTTTTTTTCAATTCAATATTACCACGAGATCGTTTGTGGAGAACTCGGCTACAGACGCTAATTATTCACGGCAATTGTGGGTCTTGTCTTGTACACAACATTTAACATTTCATATTTCATTTTGAATATTTATTTACGCTCGCGCTAAGAATATGATTCATTGATTTCGAAATGGGGTTTTAAGTGGAGCTTGTCACGAATCATGTCATTATCCTTAATCCCCGTAAGCTTAGCTATTTTAGGTTTGGCGTTCCCAAAATAGACAGATATGACTATCAAATATTATACATAAGACCCAGAAAAACCGCAAGTAACTCGAACCGAACAAGAGTTTCCAACTTAGTACCTTTCCACTCCTTTAGCAAGTCTGCCGAATTTTCATACCGTTTCTTTTTCGTGCTAAAGACCAAAAAACTCCTTCAATCCCCAATCGTCGGTATGCGCATTTCAAGAAAGTTGGCTTTGAGCCTTGCTAGCGTTGTTGTGGTCTCAGCAGCGTCTCATGTTGTACCTCTAACTAAAGATACTTTCACTGACTTTATTAATCAAAACGATCTGGTTCTTGCGGAGTGTAAGTCAATCAATCATGTCACCCTTCTTGCTTATCACGAAGTACCTTAACTAACCTTTGATAACAGTCTACGTGGTATGTTACCCCATAATTTCAATTATTACTTACCTACTAATCTTTTGATTCATGATTTAGCCATGGTGGTAAGTTTTTTTTCTAGCATCGCTCATGAAACGGAATGATAACCTTTTGGAATAGTGGTCATTGCCAAGCGCTCGCTCCTGAATATGAGGAGGCAGCATCAAAATTAATGGAAAAGAAAATCCGACTGGTAAAAGTTGATTGTACAGAAGAAGCTGAGCTCTGTAAAAGCTATGACGTCGACGGCTACCCGACCTTAAAGATCTTCCGTGGGATTAATGATGTTTCAGTGTATACTGGCGCTCGAAAAGCACCAGTGTAAGTTCTAAAAATACTAAAAAGTTAACAGTCATTAAAATGTATTAGGATCGTATCAAACATGGTAAAACAGTCGCTTCCTGCTGTATCTATCTTAAACAAAGACACGATTGAAGATTTCAAGAAAGCCGACCAAGTTGTCTTGGTTGCATATTTGGATGTGGACGACAAGATAACCAATTCTACATATACTGCTCTAGCGGAAAAACTTCGAGAAACTTATCTATTTGGAGCTATCCACGATTCTGAATTAGCAAAAAGTGAGGGTGTAACGTTTCCAGCTATCGTTCTCTACAAATCTTTCGATGAAGGCAAGGTTATACATTCTGGTAAAATAGATGGCGATGAAATCGAGAAATTTGCCAATACTGCCTCAACTCCTTTGATTGGCGAGATAGGCCCCGAGACTTTCCAAGGTTATATGACTTCAGGCGTTCCTATTGCCTACATTTTCGCCCAAACTGAAGACTTACAAAAATCACTTTCAGACGCCCTCCGACCAGTTGCTGAGAAATTCAGGGGAAAAGTTAATTTCGCAACTATTGATGCTGCAACCTTTGGTGCACACGCGACCAATGTCAATCTAAAGGCTGATAAGTTTCCTGCTTTTGCTATCCATCAAACATCTGGCGACAAGAAATTCACATTTGATCAAGAGAAGGAAATTACCGCTGAATCTATTGAACAGTTTGTTTCTCAATATGTTGATGGAAAGCTAGAACCAACTATAAAGTCTGAGCCAATTCCGGAATCCAATGATGGCCCTGTCAAAGTTGTCGTGGCTAAGAATTTCGATGAAATCGTTATGGATGATAGCAAAGATGTTATCCTTGAATTCTACGCACCATGGTGTGGATATTGTAAAGCTCTTACTCCTAAGTATGATATCCTTGGTAAACTTTACGTCGATGCGAAACTTTCAGACAAGGTTACTATTGCCAAAATTGATGCTACTGCCAATGATTTCTCTCAGGATATCGAAGGCTTCCCTACTATCATGCTGTTCAAAGCAGGTGATAAACAGAATCCTATTACATATGAGGGCGATAGAGACGTTGAGGAACTCATCGCTTTCGTTAAGAAGGGTACACACCAAGCATCTGTTGAATACACTCCAAAGATGAAAGAGGAGGAATCTACTAAAGAGAAAGGAGATGAGAAGATCCAAGATGATGATGTATTGGAGGATCATGATGAATTGTAAATGACCTATCATTCCAAAAGATTATTATGTAAACTAGCCGTGTCACTATACATCTTGTTAAGGCGTTATGTTATTGTATGCTATGTAGAGACGGGCGTTCCAAATCATGAGGGGATCAAAATTAGTAAGGGAAGAAAAATTAGCCTAATTTTGTAGTTGGGTTGGCTGTTGTATACATTTTTCTAGCCAGCTATTTTCACAAAATTAAATAGTTCGATTCTTTATGATGATGGCTGATTCATTCCTTTTACATTAGGCTGAATTTATCTTGTCTTCTACGCTGCCCATTTGCAACTTTTCTGCTTCAGCTTAGCTCTATCACAGTTGTAATCCTATCCACCCCGAAAATCATATTTTCTTTCTTTTGGGGGTTTCAGCCTGGCAAAAGAGATATTACAATCGTTGATACTCAACTGATAGCCCTGCCCATAGAACATTACCCATCTAATTTGCCTTGCCTACTTTGATGAAAATCGTCCGAACACTTTGAGAAAAATCCTCAGATCCCCGGAATAAAATTATGGCTTAGATTAAATCTAAAGCTTAAGTAAGAATCCAAACAATTGGACGAATTCATTCTAGAACCAAATTTTTACTAGGAGGAATTGGAAATTATGAATGTGTCGTAAACCTGGGAAGATCGAGTAACTTAAGTTCTCATGGTTGAATGGAACAAACCCTGAAGCTATCTACCCAGATAAAACAGATCAAAGTACACCAAGACATAAAATAAGACATAGATTCTAGATTTACCGTATGGTAGTATAAATCTACCTAAAAAAAAGGATACGACATAGTCGATGGCCGATAATTATGAGCGTCATATTTCAGGCTCTGCTGTAGGTGGGCGGAACATCTAGCTCAATCCTCAATAAGCGTCCTATTCGCTATGTATTTCTCCTGATTCGGAGATGATCGCAGGGAGTGCTTGTGAGTTATCCTTTGCTTCGTAGACCTTGCGATGTAATTGTTGTAAAGTCGATCGGGGAACGTTTCATTCCTTGAATGTCGCTTTAATACTAGTAAAAGTGTTTTTTAAAACTTATTCTGAACCATTAGTCGGATGGAAGCAAGCTTTGTCGAAAGTCAATTTGAAGCATGGTTAGAATGGTCATTCGGAAATTTGTTTTTTATTGTTGATATTTTCTAGAGATAAAGGGGCTGAGCAGATGGAAAAACCACAAAACCACTACACATCTCCCGTGGCTAGTGTCCTCTCGCTTAAGTTATGTGACAGGATAGATCTGAAATTGGAATTGCCAATCGGTTTAATTGGATGTGGACTATTTAAATGTGAAAGTTGTTTTTCCTATTTGAAAAGCCACACCACAAGTACAACAAACTTATCATGATACGACTTTACTCATTTCCTAAATGCGGAATGTTACTATCACCAAGGCCAAATAAACTGGTAATCATTGTCTTACTAAATTTTCTTTTTATCTAGTAGCTTTCACTGTTATCGAGTCCCTTTGGTGTTATTGACTCCCAAGCAGCCTTAACGATCCCATGAAGAGAATTGAAAAGTCTGTGTCTTTTATTTACTAAATTCAGCCTGCATTTATATGATGCTAGATTTTAGAACAAGAGGACAAATATATTTTATTCATTGAGAAGGAAAGCTGAGTCGGTAATAATAAAGAGCAGTACTTTACTAACGGTTCATCGAGTATGTAAATTGGCACTAATTCCTTTTTAGATCGTATTATTATCGGCTTAAACAAATACGGACATTGCACGTAAGTAATGCTCAAAAAGGTTACTATTTTTCCATGGAATTTCTACGGCAGTAACAAAGCTACAAATAAATAGTCAATATGTGTTTGTCGAGTGATGTGGTTCTCGGGGCATTTGTCTAAATAAACCATCACGTGGTCTCTACAACTCAACAAGGCTAGGCCCAAGGGATAGCCTAGCCCAAAGCAAATAAATGTGTACTAACCTCAACGCTTTTATTGGAAAATGATCAGAATATAATTTAATCCTGGTAGAAGTAATTCCCGCCAATTACAATAGTCAATAGTCAATAGTCAGCCTTTTTCCCGAGAATTTTTCCCTATCAGTGATTAATACTGTTTTCGGGAAGTTCGTGGCTTGAGTAGTTCTGCAAGGCTATTAAACACTTCGTTCGTTTGGACTGGATTTGTACTAGTTGATGTTGATGCAATGTAATCTAGTTCCCTTATGCGCTTCTGAGAGTTGCCTAACCTAGCAACGAGACTTCTCAGTGACTCATAGCTTTGAGTTAAGCTCTCTGAAAATACATATCATCGTGTATCACAGAGGTGTCAGACAAACTGATGTCTGTTTGAGATCTTTACACTAGAAATAATCTGTATATTATGTAGGAAATGGAGCGTACTAGAAGCGGCTACGTAGAAGCTTAATACTTTAAAAATTGACACTAGAATAGACTAAGGAATGAAGTAGATATGGTAGTTATGTTATAACCCTTTCTTAGAATTCCACAATTCTACACATAAGTTCAATTTTTTGAAGAACGTGATAGCTTGTTAGAGTAGATGCAAATTTGTGCCCAAGTGCGTTCCCCATCATTTCAAAAACGACCGAATCGAAATACTTCACTTCCAAATATTTAGGCTTTAAGGGAATAAAATCTCTGTTTTTAAGGCACTTATTTTGGCAGTCAATTAGCGAGTGAGTGATTGAAGATATGTCTCTTCAATAAGAGAAATCACACAATTCAACATCTGGATGTAAACCCTGCAAGAATCTATTTTCACTATCTTGTGTCATACCTGAACTCTTAGTATCTAAAAGCTCAGAATATTCCAAAAATTGCTCACAATGGTACAGGAAATCACCCAGAAAAAGAAGCAAGGTAAACCTAATTATCAGATTCAAGTAAAATCTAGGGTAAGATTATTCTGACAAATTATTTTTAGAGCTACAGAGCCAGTACACTGTTTATAAAACAAATCTTGAGCAAATCGCACGCAAGCTTGGGGACGTTGAGCAGGAATTAGAGGAGCATTGCCTTGTCTTGGAAAGTCTCAAGAATTTACCAGCCGATCGAAAATGCTTTCGGATGATCAATGGAGTTTTAGTAGAAAGAACACTTCAAGATGTTATTCCCGCGTTAAAAACCAATTCGGAAGGACTGAAGCAAGTTCTGAATGATTTGGTTAAACAATTTAGTAATAAGCAGACAGAAATGAACGAATGGAAGGTATTTACATTGAATCTTCTCTTTCGTGTACTCAGTTTACTCATGTAACAAATGATCAAAAAACAAAGGTCGAGTTATCTAACAAATGTTGAATTTAGAAAAAAAATAACATACAAGTTATCCAGCAATAAAGTATTTTGATTCAATTCAAAAGGACAAAATTTCAAAGTATGGAACATCTAAAGGATAAGGACTCTCTAAGAAGTTACTATAATATAATCTATCAGGATTCCATATTGCCCCATACAAAATTCAGTGAAAGAAAGAAAGACTCGCTCCGCACTTTCTGCCTTTAATCTAGAAAGATGCATCGAAAGATGAGCAATGCTGCAGTGTGGGCTGAAAATTGAGTTTATCAATTTCTAGATGTAATTGTCAAGTACAGAAGTCGATATCTCGACAAATTTTTCAATAACAGCTGCTTCGTTAAAAGCGGATCAATCTCATATAGTACTATTCAGTCAAACGCACACACACTCGAATTTTATAGCGATTTGACATTTTGCAGGTCACCAAATATTATCATATCCTCGAAACAAATGAATAAATAAACTTTTCTGAGAATTAAGGTTGACATGAAAATACTTACTTCATTGGCGCTGTACTTATGAAGATATTAAGTAAATAAGTTATCTATGTTTTATTTCTATTGGACCTCTCTTGGGATAAATCTGTGGTGCAGGATTAGTTAAGTACAAGATTATATGGCTTTGGTTTTCATAATTTCACGTCTACCAGCGTCAATTAGATATGTTTCTTGATTTTTAAATTCTTATTGACTGGCCTAGCTTTGACCATTTCCTTGCGATGCATATATTATTCATAAATTATTTGATTATGATTTCTCACATGGATCAATTATATTTGGAACTTAAATATAAAATCTATATTTTATTGCACTATTTCCAAACTCTACTATGTACTATGTAGTATGAAGACGAGGGAAACAAAGATATCTCTTATGTCTGTTATTTTTAGGCTTGATACCCGAGGCTATAGCATCAAAAGCTTGATCTTTTAAAAAAGAATTCGAACATACGATGATGATTTATCCTCAGAGGCGACGATGGACAGAGTGTAGGCAAGAAATTGGGATGTTGGCTGGGTCTTTGTTCTCACAATTAATGATTTCTGTATAGAAATCAATTAAATCATGGATAGATAATAATGGGTAACACTCCAGTCTCATTTTAGGGAAGGGATCCTAAAGCCTGAGAATAGGCAATTAAAGTCCAAAGAATACAAAAGCTGTAGAGATTACCAAACCTCCATCATCATTATCATCATCATCATCATCAGTCCGTCACGGATCCAGTTTGAAAGCAAAAAGCGCTTAAACAAAGGACAATATTGATTTTTTATTTGTGGAGGAGAGATCTATTGTAGGGATTCAGTAATACTTATATACAATTTATGTGCCTTGAAATCCTACTATTTCCTTTTGACTCTCTCCGCACGAACTCTCATTATTCGTTCAGGGATCCGATGAATCCCTATTAACTTTTGGATAACGCCCTATTAAACTGCTTGAAATCTCACTGAATATACATTCAAAAGCTTATCAGCACAGCTACATCTAGATAATTACCTAAATTTTATGAGAAACATTTTGTTTAGGAACAATCTTACTCAATTTCTCACTCCTTTTTCTGGGTATTTTAACAGATCAACTATCAACTCCAAGTATCTCTAGCTGTTAGGGAGCCTCATCATAAAAATAGTTCGATGCCGTTTTCTACAATACACGTCGAAGTTAGTCCGCAAATCGATAAATTTATTAAGTTTATTACATGTAAAGAGATGATTACTGACGTTGACTCTCATTAGTACTACGACCGCATGGTCCCATTGCTAGCACTAAACAATGAATCAAGATCCATTTTGTAGGAGGCAAATAGGTCCACGGGACAAGGCTGCTCAAAGGGCTCTGGGAACAAAGAAAAGAAGCTTGCTTTATTGTACAAGTGAGGGTGAATCTTCTATGCGCAGATATCCCTCACTAATTGAGCATGAAGCTATTAATTTGCCCTCCAGTACTGCGCCTCCAAGTCTTGGGACCATTGAGCCTCTCCCCTGAAAGCGTCCTCGACTCAACACGCGTGCCAAAATAGCGGCAGCTGCTTCTACAATTGCAGCTTCTCAACCTCCTCCCCCACAACAGACTATGATTAAATTTTCTACCTCTAAATTGGGTTTGAATAGAGGAGCTGGATCGGATATGGATTTTTACAAGCCTAGTACTGAACACCAGAGGGCATACATGCGGAGTGTAAATCCAAAAAACTTAGCAGATGCGGAATCCTTCGAGGTCGAAGATGGCGAGGAAGACGCGTGCGCTTGAGCTGAGGAAGATAATGGGAATATGTAAGAAGAGTATCTTTGGCAGGGATTTGAAGGGTGACGGCTGATAATTCAATTTATGCCTACAATATATGAAAGCTATTTCAGGCGCATAGAACAGTTATAGCGGTTCCCTTCTCTAATTGTATTCATCTTTCGTTTATCATTCTTAAGTCAAGTCTAGCTAATTTTCCCTCGTTCATCATACTTAATCTATCACTCATCACCCTTCATTCCTCATCTCTTATCCATTCTTAGTTTGGTAAATTTATGTGTTCTGGTTCCTGCCAGTCTCAGGAAGCTTAGTTACGTTCCGGCCTCCTGCTGTAGTAAGGATAGGCGAGTGGCTTTATTTAATAAAAGTTTAAAGTTCATAAAATTAAAATCAATAGCTGTTCTGTGGCAAACCGTTGATATTCAATGGTACTCTTGTTGTTGCTTACCACCATTCTAACCCAAAATAGAAAGAGGGTCTAGTACCGTTTTTACAGGGGTTTATGACACATGTAATTTTTTTCAGCTCTCGTTCTAGAAATATAACCTCGTAAATCTAATTACGTTGCCTCCATTTTGATCTAAATTCTGCATTGAAAATACATACTACCCCGAAATCTAATTATTGAAAAAGTCTTATGTCATGACACTTATTCAACACTGTGAGTGGGATCTATATGTTATAGAAGATCCTGAATTGAAGATGTAGTCGAAAAGAGAAGATAGAAGCTTTCTTATCTATCTACGAAGTAGACTTCTGGCATCACTTAATTATGTAGTATTTTGATATCATTCTTACCTCCTCTTTGACATCATAACATTACATAAAACTTAAAACATAAGTTTAAATGTAGAAGTTTTCGTGAAGTTTTAGCTGTCAGTTTGTCCATTAGTTATGCTCTCATGTGTGGTGAAAGTAAGCATGGTTTATACTTCGGTATAAAGTATTGTGATTGAAGCTAAGGAATATACGTAGCCTCGTTACTTAATCTAATCCATGTCGAGACTAGTACATGGCATAGAAGCCTTATTCTATATAGTTTAGGTAATTAATTGCCTAAAGAAGATCAGGCACCAAGCCTGTGACAATTATCTCTGGATCTTAAATTCTTTGCTGAAAGTGTGGTTGGGCCTGTAATATTGCGTTGTTGTTGTTGTTGTTGTAGCATGGATACATATGGTCATCACATGACAGGCAACTAACTTCACGAAAAGATTCAAATTATTGAACATCTACAACTATTCTTAACACGCCCGATTCAGAGCTGTATTTAATCGCGTGATAAGTGAGTCGTGACCATCAGTCTATCAATTCTTCTTCTTCTTGAGCTGTTCAGGGCATTTATTTAATTTACTTATTAAACATTTAATGTACAGAGCATTCTAGATGGAATCAAGTGGTTTTTTATCTTCAGGATCAAGGATCACAAGGATCGAAGAATGTGCTAGGATAGAATAGGTTTAGTCAGTCATTCATTACGTTACCCCTAAACACAAAAATCATCCTGGAGATGTTGATTGGCCTGATTTGACTTTGAAATCCCTGCTAAACCTTAGTAGACAGGCGCTTAGGACTGTATACCCTTGCTAGTGTGGCTATAAAAGCATAAGACCACAGCGTTGATTGGGTTAAATACGAGACCAGACCAGTCGGCGCCTTATATTTATGCTTTCTGTTATATAACAGAGAACAGCTCTCGTCACGCGTTCATTTCCTGAAAAGTCAGGAATCTAATTTGTCAGGACGTCACTTGTGCATGCACGCCGTCAGCTCAACGCCTCATGATTGGACTTGTGTTGGCTAGTCAAGGATCTTCAAACTATACGTCGAACATCTACCCAACCTCACAACGCTGCACATTGAATGTCAACCATCTCAGATCTTGTTAGATAGCCAGCTGGCAGCCCACCAACCAACGACCCCTCCCACCCGTCTATCCCCCCTTCACCCCCTTCTATTTGCTACCTGCACATTCCCGAGATTAAAAAGATGTCAGCATCTCCTCCAAAGGAAGATGTTGAACAACCTGCAGAGTCGCCACCTGACGACCCCGATGCGCAAATGAATCCAGACCAACAATCATCAAACCCGCAAGACGTAGATGTGAAGGGTATGTGCTTCTGTTCTTGTTTCAGAGTGCTGAACTGAATTCCTCAGTCTTTGAGTACAAAAACTGACTTTATTTCTAGAACAGGACCGATGGCTCCCGATAGCGAATGGTAAGTTTAATTTCGCTCCCTTTTTCTGACGCGCACCATTGCGCGCTTGTGTTCTAAGGAAAATGAATGAATATTGCTGTGACTATGCGCCTTTCCATTTGAATTCACATTTCATGGACGCGCGCTCGCGCAATGAAACTTATCATTTCACAAACCAAATCACCAGAAAAACCCCAAAGTTCAAAACTCGCTCTCTATGGAGTGTTTTTACTACTTGATAATTTAAAAATAAATAACCCGTCCCTATTATGTTATCGGATTCATCATCTTGTTCCCCTTCTCCGCCCTCATCTGGACCTTCATGCACTTCCAAATCCCGAAATCATGAAATCCCAGATGCGCAAATCCATAACAAAGCTATAGTTGCTCGGATCATGAAGATTGCTCTTCCCGAAAACGCAAAGATCGCAAAGGAGGCAAAGGAGTGCATGCAGGAGTGTGTTAGCGAATTTATTGCATTTATAACAAGTGAAGGTGCGTTTGCTCAAAGCTTTCAGTTCTGATCAAAGGACTTTTTTTTTTTTTAAAAAAAAAAAGCTGGTCTATTCGTTGTACGCTGATCAAGTTTGGAAATCAAAAAGCGTCAGAAAAATGTCAGATAGAAAAACGTAAGACGGTTAATGGTGAAGATATATTATTTGCTATGACATCTCTTGGGTTTGAGAATTATGCTGAAACACTCAAAATCTATCTTTCAAAATATCGAGAAGTGAGTGAAACATCCTCTCTATTTTTCTGTCTCTCTATATATCAATCTATCCAGCCTGCCGATAACTATTAGTTTTGGTGTTCTGACTTTCATAGACTCAAACATCTAGGGGGGAGAATAGACCCGGAAGTCAGGGGTTTGGACCAGGCACGGTCGCTGAAGTAGCGAATACTGATGCCAATATAAATGCGAATGCTGATGCTGATGCAAATACGGATATAAATCAAAATCCAAATTCAAATGTGAATGTGAATCCTAATATGTAAACTTATCTTCAGAAGAAATAAGTAAAAAATCATTTTAAAAATTAACGTAATAACATTATACTGTCACATCAGAAGATAAGTCTAACAACGGAATAGAGGATCACGAACTCGATGAATTCTACGGCTAGCTGAGAAGAAGTACTGAATTCTTCTCGACAAGATTACAGAGCAGAACAGTCCTAATCAGCCAATCAGAATCAACTTGTGCAAGTAAAAAGTTATAAATACGCTACTGCACAGATATAGTAAAAATGGACGGGTTTTTTTTTCCGCTCTGAATCGTTTTGGAGGACACAAAAGAAAAGAAAAATAACACGAGAGTTTCTATCTTTTATTTCAAAATTTAGATGAAAAAAGATTTCTGCTGTGCAATCCAAATATATTGAAATGAATGATGTAATTTATTTGATCTTACGGTATTACACAAAGTATGGATAGTGGCATCAAGGAGGAGGCTATAAACACATTCTTTCCTTTTTTTTTTTTTTTCTTGTAAGGGGGAACTTTTACGTGACTTGGGAATTCTTTTTTTTTTTTTTTTTGTTCTGTTCCATACAACGTTTCCTTTCCTTTTATGAACAATTCAATATTAGTAAAAATCATGAAATACTGTAATTACGCCACATCATGAGCTTTTCTATTTAAAATCCAAAAGAGCAGCTCTGCTGTATAATTTCCAGACGACGATTCTGTATGAAAAAAAGTAGCGTGTCAAAAGTATAAATTTTTTTTTTTTTTCTTCTTCCGCAGTAACGGCACTCACTGTAAAGAAGGATCAAAGAAAAGAATTATTCATATGGTCATGTCCCATAAGAAAAGCAAAGTGATAATAATAATCGACGAACCAGGTGGGGGTGGGGGGGGAGGAGGGATTCACAGCTCTTAATTCGAAAATCTTGCTGGACATAAATCTATCTACCCCAAGACAAGTGTGCCTACCTCTCTTTTCCCTAAGATTCTCATCGCCTGCCATTTTTCACATCGATTTTTTGTATTTATTTAAAATTACCACGTAATTAATTACATATATATTGCTCTAATTACCAAAATTTTCAAGGTCATATTTGAAGAAAATTTAAAAGAATGTTGCGGATGAGAAAGAAACTGGCATTCATTCATTTCTATTTGATCAAGACGAGCAGAAAAAAAAGAAAAAAAAAACATACTTTTTTTATTTCCTTCATAACTTGCTTTGTTTTGTCCTGTATATATTTCAATTCAAAAATATATATATATACGATGAATTCAGATTTAAAGCTATACGTGATTACTCAGAATTTTAATTATAAGTTTCTGTTGATAAAGTCATGAAGGTAGGGGTTCAAATCCGAATGTTAGTAATAATGGTTTATTCTTGAAGGTTTGGCATTATAGATCGTGCATAGAATTCACGTGGAATATGCATCTATGAAGTTTAATGTTTTGCATGACTCATAAGCAAGATTTCGATTCAGATATCTTAAGACCCCTGTTGACAAAGTTATATGATTACAATCACATGCTAACACGAGTTTATTTTACTATCTTTTACACTAAAATATCTTAATTAGAAATTAGTACATATTTAGCAGTTTGTATCTATCTGACTTGGGGTAATCAGCACCTCCATGCCAACCTGATTTTATAGACCCTTACTGTTCCACCTCTACAAATATCTTCTTCTTGATTTATATCTCCAAACCCTTACTATTATTCCTCAATTTCTACCAATTTTTTTTGCCATTCATTTGATGCTCAAATTCATTTTTTATTCATGCGAAGAACAAGCTTGTGCGTAACTCGCAGTTTACTTTGCGCCTGTCCATATTGTGGTAAGAGGTGAATCGCTTGGAGCCGTTTTGACATGAGGTGCTGCTTCTTTGAGTTTTGCGCGCCACCAGGTTGACTACAACACGTTTTCTCTGTTGACTAGGGCTGGAGCAGGAATGCTGAGGAGGCTTCTAAAAGGACTATCATTTTGTGAAATGATTTGCACCAGTGACTCCAGTTGAATAATTTCAAAGGTGGAATAGGGATATTGGCTTTGATATTTTTGAGACGTTCGGAATGTGTGTAAATTTCGGTCTTACAATGTGATTTTTTTTTAGAAATGTTGACTTATCTGGCCAATGTAAATAGTATTCCGTTAATAATGATACCGTTTGTTAGACACTCATACTCTTGTGGATAATCAGTTTTTGAGTTTACCTCTTTCGTGGGCTTGAAAGCTACAAGATTCTATGATTGTATTAAGCGTTAATTGCTGGATATATGATAACATACGAATACAAGGTACGAGAATATATGTTTGTATTGGTATACTGAAGTTATATTCGCAGTGGAAGTTGCCAAAAGAGCCATAACCTTCTATACAAACAAAGGCTCTTAATAGGTTTGGGTTATTTATTAACATTAATATTTGTCACAATATATCACGTGATATATGTCGCGTGTGTATCACCATTCGATCTCGTAAACGGGGCCTTATCATTTTACGCCCCGGCCATGACTTGCCTTGCCGAAAACCTTCAATTTTCAGTCAATCTAATTGGCCACATCTAAACTCCAGCTTGACTTGGCCAATTAGATTAACTAAAAATTAAAGTCATTGAACTTTTTAGCCTCTCTTGGACTGCTGTACACTGTTTATCCCTGAAATGCCGTATTAAGGTAAAGCACGGGCCGGGTCACCATTTAATCTAAAATGTATGTGGGAACGATGCGAATTTTGCTATTCAAATCATTCATAACCTCATGACAATCCTAAATACTGTCATTGACGTTAGCACTCCAACAAGAAAATCAATATTACGACAGCCCTCAACTATCAGCAAAACTTGTGAAGGATTGGATGTAGACTTTAAAAATATTTCATTACCAAGCCCAAGCAAGAAATTAAAGGTAACCTTTAACCACCCTATTAAGCATGAAGCCATGACCGAGAGGTCTCAGGCACCTTTGCGAAGTCTAGAGACTGTGAGAGGAGAAGTAAAGAGGGCTATTCTATCTCAATTGAAAGGCAATAGTGAAGGCTATGATTCTATCAAGGAGATCCTTACTCCCAGTCAAAGCAAAGATGAGGAAGAAGAGGACCATGATATAAATAGTATTGAAATAAAGAACTATTTGCTTGCTCTCTCAAGCTCTGCATCTCTTCTAGATAAAAAATTCTCTGGTTTGGTAAAAGCTATTCTTGCAATGAAATGGACTGGACGAGATGAAGAATTTGTCAAAAATTACGTCTTTTTTCTTGGAAATTTAGCAAGTACTCAAGGCATATATGTTGAGCCTGTTCTCGAAATGTTGGTTAGTAATTTTCTCAGAGGTATGATATTAAAGATACCCTACTTTTTGGCCACTCCATTTAAGACTGACTGACTTTAGTGAGTATATCAAATAATCAGCTCCGTGGATATCCAAAAGTCAGTCTAGAAGAAGTTTCAACAAGAGTCCACGCCTCACTAAAATATATTCTTAGCTTGATTCCCTCTGCTAGTGGTATTCTCCTCTCCTTATGTGCTAAGCACTTTCCACCCTCAGAACAAAAACGAACGCTGTACATAAACTATGTTGATAATCTTATAAGACTATGTGATTATGCTCCAGAATTAAAGCTTGACATTTTAGCTCTTATTACGGACCGTCTTGTTCAAATTGATGTACAAACCCAAGTTGACTTAAATGATCTTGACGATGAAGTTGCCAATGCCATTGTATATAAATCATCACAAAGTTCTTTTCTTGGAGGGATTGAGGATGAAATTGAATCAGGAAGTGATACATGTTCAGTTTTGAGCGATGATGAAGATTTGAGTCCTGACTCTAAAAGAATAAAAGAAGTGCGAGAAAATGTTGAAAAAATGGATCTGATTCTTGATATGCTTTTCACTATTTACAGTCCGTATTTCTTTGATGTCAATAGTACTGAAGCTATTTCAATATTTGAAACATTACTGGCTCATTTCGCAAATATCATCTTACCAACATATCGCTCACGACATACACAATTTCTACTCTTTCATTTTGCCCAAAAATCAGAGCATTTAGTAGATCAGTTTTCTGGAACTTGCTTACAATTAGCTTTTCATCCAGGACAACCAGATGTTTTAAAGCAGGCAGCAGTAGCTTATCTTGCTAGCTTTATTGCCCGAGGAGCTCACATTCAACCAAAAATTGTTAGAACTGTTTTCGAATTAATTGGGGATAATCTCGATCATTTAAGAACACAAAATGAATTGATTTGTCGTGGCCCTGATTTACACCGTTTTGGGACCTTTTATGCCCTCACCCAGGCATTACTTTATATTTTTTGTTTCAGATGGCGAGACCTTGTTACTTCCACTGAGATATTAGAGGACGAAGATACCACGGTATATTTCGGTCAAGATCTTACTTGGTTTCCCGGAATGAAGGAGGTTTTGTCGCGAACTATTTATTCAAAGCTCAACCCTTTAAAGGTGTGTTCTCCTGCTATAGTCACAGAATTTGCAAAACTTGCACATTATTTGAAGTTCATGTACGTTTATCCATTACTCGAAACCAATAAGCGGATCCGTCTCGGTCAATTCACTCTGGCTAATAAAGATCCTGGCCCTCGCGATGCCGGTACTGCTAGCTATGATAATAGTTGGTATCAGTTAGAGGCTTACTTTCCATTTGATCCTTATCAGCTTCCAATAAGTAGACGCTGGATTGATTCCGATTACGTGCAATGGAAAGATATCCCTGGTTTAAATAAAGATGATGAAGATGAGACTGATGACGATGAAAGTGATATCGATGAGGAACAAGAATTTGATAAGACTAACGACATAAAAATGGAGATTGATGATTGATTAATCAATAAGATAAGATAAAATCATGGCGTGATTACTTAATTGGAATTTAGCGTTGGCTTATAGAGCGTTTTAGGGCTTTTATGTATATATACCACGGCGAAAAAGAAATCAAAAGGTTTTCATTCCAAACTCGGATTTTGTCTTTACCAAAATATCTTTTAAAAATACATGTTTTCACTTATGTATGATTTTATTTTATTTTTACTATACTTTTTCTAAATATTTTATGACTAGTGAATAAAATAACACGCGGGGAATATGTCTTTTTAATTCAAGAATCGAGAAATTAAAAAGATTAAAACTACTGTGATACGAATAAATATGTAAACACTACATAGCAGCAAAACCGTTGCTACTACTTACTTATCACTTCTGTGGATTTCCCCCAGTACAATCAATTTTTCTGTTGAAGCTTTCAAATGGGTCCTATAATTGTTCATACTTACGCCATACATTTTCCAAAACACCCCCTATCTTAATTGGATAAACCCATAGATACATACTAGAATTTAGCCATCTCCTCGGGCACCGAAGAGCCTAGGATGGATGGTTCTCCAAAAGGAATAGTGTAAGTATCAGCGAAATGGTGAGAGCCTTTTAAGAGTTGGATTTATAGGTGCTATTAAAAATGGTGCCGCTGAAGATAATCCTGTGTGAAGGTATGCATGCTAATACGACCGAAGGACACGGCAACATGTAGATATATATGACAGATCAATATTGTAAATTTGCAGGAATTCCTCGTGTTTTAGTGATAATACCGATAAAAATTAAAGGGAGAAGGTTAAATCACTAATTTTTAGACTTTGAATCAACATATGTTCAGCCATAATTTAAATTTGATGCGTCGTATGAACACCCTATCCCAGATGGAAAATTCCAGATAAGATTTACTGCTAAGATCGATAGATTCGCTCGTGAAAGTACTTCATTTTTACACTAAAGCTTACTCAATTAGTAAGATAAAATAAACAAATACCATACATTTTTACACTCCTATAACGCCACGCTAAAATTCATCTAAAAATTTATTTAAATTCATCAAATGATCATTCATTTTCTTCTTATGCCCTAAATGTCATCAATAAAGGGATTCGTGATTAATAAAGCCACCTGGAAAAGTAAGTAATTACTAAAATTCAAAAGGATAATTTTAGTGTAATAAATTTCGCAGTGATGGGCTTGCACTTGCTCCACCGTTGATTCTATTATCATTAGAATATTCACTAGTATCTAGACTTGTCTTTTGGTCATGAGTTCGGGCTGGTATCTCATCTTGTAAAGACAAGCTATTCTGATGAGAGCTGATCGAATGTTGATTAATTGTTCCACTGGACCGGACAAACAAAGACTCTAAAGGTAGTGGTGGAGAGACAGTATTAACAAGATGTTTGGGAGATGGTGGTATTGGGCGCGATACTGTGTACGATTTGTATAGATTCACTTGTACAGAACTATCTGAGTGGCTTATAGAGTGTTGAGATAAGGTATGACCATTTGATAAAGCAGAGAAATGGCCCTTATGAGGTGAATTTGAGACAGAATTTTGTCTAGTTTGAGAATGTAGCGGGTGAGATAGTTGCTCTAGCTTAACATTGGTTTCTGATAAACAACCTTGATTGGGTTGCGTTGAAGTTGATACACTTTGCACCACCGACGAAAGATTCTGCCAATTTGGGTTTAGCTGGTCATTTGGTAATCCATTCTGCAGTTGGACTGAGGGCAGTGGAGGACAGGGATTAGATTTTCTTAAAGCTTGAATAATTTCTATCTCAGTTCTAGCGTTCTTTACAGCAACTAACGAAGAAGAAGAGAAAGGAGATTGTATTTGATCAACAGAATTTTTAGTCGGGGTAGTAAGTATTTTCTTTCCCATCTTTTTCCAATGACATTGATGGCATTGGTATACAGTAGAATTGCATGTAACAATCGGAAATTTTGGAACTTTCTTTGAATTTTGATCCAGTGCGGCAGCAGCAAGTTCTGCAGGGTTTTTTCTGCAATTCGCCGTTCGAAGATTTTTGGAACTATGCTCTGTGCATGATTTATCAAGCACCTGATAGCTTCGCCATTTATTTTAGTAGACATGGCAGGTACTATTAAGGTAGATGGTGTTGAAATTTTTCCTTGAAATGACCACCATTTTGGACTAACATCGATATTACAGGTAACACATACTTTTTTCGATATTTGTGAGTTTATAAGCATATCATCTACTTTCATTGTCTCTAATGCCTCATTGCCATGTGCAGAATTGAAATTTCCATTCAGGTTGGATAATGCACAATCTTTAGGTGGAAGGGTATCTATCTTTGATGCAATGCTTGTCGACAAGCTGTTAAGAGTAGCCTTACGGACTGTGCCGGTTAGAGTAAGATCAGCTTGTTTAAATTTTTGAACGAAGAGTTGCAGAGTATTCAGACCGGTATTGTTTAAAACATCTTGCATTCGATAAATTTTAGTTTTAGTAGGAACATGATCTTTACACCAAATGGCTGCCGTCATAGTGCCTACTTCATTATCGATGTTAACTATATTTGTCTGGTCACAATGGGACGCCTTCACAGGTAAGACTTCAAATCCCAATGTATATCCAGCCTGATGTGCACATTCGACATGAACTGGAAAAAGTATTATTAAAGATAAAAGGATCTGGAACACAGAAATTGATTCTTACCTGGTATATGACAGGCATGACAGCTAACGCAAGCACCTCGATTATTACTTTTACAAACTTTACAAATTCCTTTGTACCTTGAAGCTGGTATCAGAGGTATACCCTCTGAAGGTTCCAGTGCCTTTGAATTACCAAATTTTACTTCTGGAGTGAATACAGCACATGTGACATGTACCCAATTGTTATTAGCAGTACGCTTAAGTGGTTCTCGTGGATTAATGGGCTTATTCGTCTCTATCTGTTTATTTTGGAAGTATTCAGTTACTTCTTGGTTATACTCTTGCTCAAAGTGATCTTTGCTTCGATCTTTCTCCATTTTTTTCCTACTTGAGACTTTCGATGGCTCAATATATTTTCTTTTAGTGCATTCTACTGGACAGAGAATGCACTTGTATTGCTGCTTATGTGAGTACATCATCTTATCCCTTAAGGAAGCACTTACAACTGAAACCTGCGGGTTTTTATCGTTCGCACACATATCACAAGTCCACTTATTGAGATTTCTATTATCAACTACTCCATAACAATTACGGTGAACTGTCATTCGGCAATCTTTACATGAAAGATGCTGGTCCACTATGGGATCTATTTCACTGCAAACAGCGCATGGCATAATTGTTGCTTGAGATGGTTCAGAAATTAGAGATAAAAGTGGAGCTGGCTTGTCAGAGAACGATTTTTTTTTCGATGTTGCCTGCGTAGATTCACTTGCTATTTCTGATGACTCTTTTTCCATGGAGGCCTTAATCTTTTTTCTAGGGGGATCTGGTCCAATCGATTTTGAGGCTTTTGATACGCCACAACTAGAAGATGTTGCTTTAGACATTGTGTGCTTTAATTGATTCGTAACTTCATTGGCGGCCATGAGTTCCTTTAAGATTTCTTCGTCTATCTTTCGTTTCGTTGCTCGACCACCAGCTTGGGCTACTCTTTTGGCAAGTTCATCTACATCTTCCCATTGGATGGCGTAACGTCTCCATAGCTCAGCACACCTTCTACATAGTGCAATAATAGTTTGGTGGCCTTTATCTTTTCCAGTTCCTTTTGTATTTGAGTTTTCAGATACTACACCAACCGCTGGTGTAATAGGAGCTCGCCTCCATTGCCGAGAATTTCTCGTGTTACAAAATTTGCACTGAAACACTTTCTTCTTTCGAAATACTTTGTTATTATCGTATGCGGAATCATCATGTTCATCAGCAATATCATCCTGAAGTTTAGAGCTTGTGAGTGCCTCACTTTTGCCTTTTTTCGCTTCTTTCTTTTCCTTTCTTATCGGATAGCTACCCCATATTTGTTTCCCTCGCTCTGTTTTTTTCCAGATATAGTAGAATCGGACAATATCTGCCCTAGCAACAGTCTTGACATGTTTTTTGATGCTAAAGCACTCAGAACCAAACTTTGCAACTCCATCCTCAAACTTCTTGATCTCTTCTGGAGAGAGCATTGGCTCCTTGAAAACTTTACGATCAGCCTTTGAAAGTACATCAAGTGCTTTCTCCGAGTCGTAATTGTTAGAATGTAGAGTCTCGAGGGCAATATCCAAAAGATTTGTCGATAATGGCGGAAGCCCGAGGGGCTTTGCTAATTTCGTAGCTTTTCCCATATAATCAAAGATAAATCGCTCTCGTTCAGCTACAGTCACTTCTTGGGGATTACGATCTCCAAGAACTGAGCTTGGTAGCTTATGGGGATCAGGAAGCTTGTAAAGTAGCTTTGCTGTGCACCGAGAATCTGTGATATCATCATAGTCTTCCCCTCGATTAATATACCCCGGGGGCTGGTCTAAGACCCACTTAGGCCGTTGGTCCTGAGAATATTTATCGGTTTCCGAATTAGTAGAGGCATCTTTGTGTTGTTTGGGGTCTTTTTTTATGGCTACCGCCTTTTGAGTTTTTTTTCTTACTTTCTGGTGGCTTGACATATTCTACAGGTCTTCCATACCAAGGTGGCACATTCGCCTGATGCCGAGGACCAATTCGAGAGCAAGCTATGGGATAGATCCAGCCATCATAATCCAAAGCATCCTGAACTCTGCAATATATTCCAAGATATCTGAAAAGCCACAGACTGGTCTGACGTGATTGTTCGGCGGTTGCGGGATTGAGCGCTATATCTACATCGTTTGTCACTAAAGGACTTTTCTGATCAGTCTCAGAGAGATCTCCTACAGCCATCTGAGAATCCGTGTCTTCGTCAATAAAATCGTCGTCATCATCTCCATTATTTAAATCATAAATGTTTGGCGTGTTTCGGGCTTCAAGCCTTTTTTCTTGTGCTTTACTGCAAGGCCCACAAGCCCAAGCAAATCCTCGAGAGGGCTTCTTTAATAATGGTGGATTGATACAGACCATATGGTAAGTATTTTGACATACTGCACAATCAACAGAATCATAACTTAGAGATATTAGTTAGAATAAGTGTTGTAACTGGAATTCTAGGAAGACAGACCTCGCACAGTATTTATTACACCTTCTACAAGACTTAACAGCACTTGTTAGATCCTTTCCTCTACCTGTTTCAACTAAAATAAATTTCCATCTCTCGTCGAGGACTTTTTTTACATCCACAGGTACGTTGATGACCTCACTTGTGGGAATAACATCATAGAAACGATGAATGTAGCGATCAAAAAGCTTTTCATACCAAAAACAGTCCGGAGTTCTCCTTAAATCATCTAGACTATCTACCTCGCTTTTATGCTTTATCTGACATTTCCCTCGAAGCGAAGTAAGTGGGCTGATTTCAGAGTGCATAGAGGCGAATACTTGACGAGTATCATTGGATTTACGACCGATATCTTTTGGCCGATAAAACCAATTTAATCTAAGGGCATCAATTGGTTGACTATTATCATTGTTAGTATGAAGGAATTCCATTATTCTACCCAGATAATAAGGCTCTCCAGGTGGTTCACTGATGAGATACACATGATCTATTACAAGTTAATATAAAAATCAAAGAGTGTCAGAATACAAATTCTCATTACCATTTACTTGAAGTACTGTGCCATCATCAGCAACGAGATTCTTGCCCATAAGTCTCCCACCACAATTTTCAAACTCCATCATATTTGTTTCCCGAAAGCCAGCAGCAATATGTGAAGTTACACCAGATCTAGTTGTAGTCGACTGCATCATCATAGATTGTGAGCTGGCCTTTGATGATTGATTCATTTGGCTTGATGCTTTACGCTTTTTATTAGTTGTACTTTGTCCTTGCGCGGTGCTTGAGTTGTTGGTTGTTGTAGAAATTCCTAGTGAACATCCCTTGGCGCTCTTATTTCCATGATTACTTGATTCAAGTTCGACTTGATTAGCCCTACGTGAGCTTGCATGGGACTTTCCAATATCTAAAGAATTCATAACTTCTGACGCCCGAGTTACTTTACGTCCATTTCCAGTGGCTACTGCTTCATATTCTATTTCAATCTCTCTATCCTCTGCGTAGTTTGGACGTGATGTGGTGGCTTTATTCCTAGAGCGAGTCCCATATGGAATAGTGCCGCTTGTAGCATCGACTGAGGACGCAGTAGTTGGAGATCCACTGGATGTTTGTTTAAGTGGCGACTGTGCTACATTTGGAGTCACAACTGAATTTTCGACAAAGCTTTGTTCGTTCATATTCGCGTTATCAAAATGAGGTTTACAGCAGAACGTGGTTTAAGCCAACTTCTTTACCAAACCCCTATCAATAATCTTATGCAGGGGATAATTAATGACCAAGATAGAGCTTGAAAGAGAATTACTTGTGGACCAGAAATTTGCTTAATTTTTGCAACAGTTCCGTGGAGCTAATCATTTATAAAGTTGCAATGGATAGGTTTCCTTTGGAAAATCAATGGTAAGAAGCAATCGCGGGGTGCTTTGTAAATATGCGCTATATAAAGACACTTGTTGATGTTGAGTCCATTTGACTATATTAACCTGAAGAGTGCGAGTTGCTAGATGACTTCACAGTTGTTACAAAAAGTTCCAAGACGTATTAACTGAAATGATTGCAAATATAGGTTGATTTAGCTGCTGGCAAGGCTCAAGAGAAGATGATATGATGGCTTTCCAGGATATTTAGGCAAGGGGGCGTGTAATACTGTTGTGTTTATTGATAATTGAGGTGAGTTAATTCGGACGACGTTTATTACTTGCGACTATTCGTCACGACGACTGTTGGACTACCTCGCGTATCAACCGACAAACTCCACTTTGTATACACGAAGATGTAAAAGTTCCTACTATGAAGGAGCCTTCTAACCACATTTCTTAACTCTCATTACCTTATACATACAAGCCATAGATACTATGTTTACCTATGTAAGCAAGTTTATACATCCGATCACTACTATTGCTGTAATTCTGAATTTTTAATTACAGTTAATTATTACTTCAGTGACCTATCTCGATTGTTTTTAAGATTAAAAAAAAAAGTAAGGCACCGTGTGAATACTTCCGATGGTCATTTAAGGGTACAGCAACGAACTCTGCCTCTTAAGGTGTTAGAACGGCGATCGATATTCTTCCGCTTCGAGTGATTAGACAATAACCGAACCGAAAGATTGTCAGTCAAGGGGTTCAGTTAAGCGTGAAATATATACGTCATTGTCTCATGATAAAAGTGTAGGTCGCGGCATGCAAAATACCTGTGCTAGACGTTGTTGATAATTAAGATGCGCTGGAAGATAAAATATGGCCTATTTATACTACTCAGAAATGATCATTAATTGCATAATGCTCTCAATTTATGCCTGAAGGCCCAAGAACCACTTTCACAAGTTCCCTTGGTGCTTTGGTAAGACGCGTCTTCACGTGACCTTTAATCGTGTTGGCGCCTTGGCGAAGTCAGCTTTTACGTGATCAGCCCCAAGCATCACTCGCCAAAAAAAGATTATAAGCTAAAGTCTACGCCAAGTGCCCGATAATTCTTCACTAATTGTTAATCAAGTGGTGTAGGACCATTCTCAAATATGCTTACACAATTTCGCATGCTTTCAACCTCAAACTATTCTTCCATATCATCATACACAGCCTCATCCTTTATTTCTTCACCATCATCATTGTTAAAAACCTCTGTCCTGAAAGCTCGATAGAATGCTTGCCACTCAAACTCATTTTCCGGCTATATTTGCGTGTCCTTATCGATGAAATATAGACGTCGTCCTCCAAAGGATAAGCATTAACCAGTTTATTTGGGTTAAATCTTCTCATGTATGCCCTTTGCCGCTCAGTACCAGGATTATACATATCTTTGTCTATACCTGCACTTCTCATAAAACCTTGAGTATTCATACTGTTTATTGATATAGTAGGTTGTATTTGATTTTATGTGGCAGGTTGTACTTCGGCTTCGGCGCATGTTATCGGACGTCGACGCTTGACAGAACGATTTGCATATATAGGATTTTAAAGTGTAGCTTTCGGGTAAAGATCGGTAGCATCATGCTCGAGAAAGGAAAGATCTCTACGTGTAATTGAGTTTCCCTTACCCCTCTAGTGAAGCCTCTTACCTACTCCAAGAGCTCCTTATGGAAGATCTTTTCCCCTCACTTTAAGAGGCCCCATAAAAAAAAGTGTTGATTCATTATTAGGGATAGGCACTAGAGCAGTTCAATCGTAGTACCAATGAGGATCGATATCTGCTACAAGCAAAAGCCCAAGACTATCTGATGATGACGAGTAGTTTGATAGCAAGTTATTCCAATACTTTACCTTATTGTACGGTTACAAGGCGGCAGGGGATCTGCAAGTTTCAGATGTAGTTTTTTACGATCTTTTAGTATAAGCTCTTAAACATATGGATGAACAACTGAAATGACATCCTTGAAAAACTGAATTTGATAAGTCGTGCGTGGCTTAACCTTAGCTTGGCCAATACTTTCGATATCTCTTTGTTGGTCTTCTCAAAAGTGGCAGATGGTATAAAAAACATATGATCTCTTGAGCTAGTGCCAATGTACTCCTTAATAGCATGATGACTTGATTAGTTACGAGAGGTGGTTTTGTTCCCCAAGGTTTGGGACTTGATTGACCTCAAAAAGGACCTTTCTTGTTAGCAAATTAGTATGGAATGTAGATATGGGCATTTCTTACAATTTTTTCTTTCAAAGTAATCCATGATACGAGAAGAAAATCAACCGCCTTTTATTGTGCTTCTTCAAAGCCACAAGTTTCTTACGTTCTCTTCCTTGGTTTTTTAAATTTATTATACTTAACCAGACCTCAAAGAACTCCTCTCAATCCTCAAGAATAGTAAAAAATTTTTTGGTCTTAGCTATAACATTCATATTCACGTGCTACCAGCAAAGGATGTGAGCTGCGTAAGGGAAGGTTTCTCCGCAAGGCATTCATCATAGATAGCTCTCTGTCTGTTGCAAAACACCCGAGCTGTTGAATGCCCTCCTTTTTAAGAAGCGATTTTATACACTCCAGAACCCATCTATAATCAGCTTCTTTTACCCTACTTACAAAAGTCATTGCTAGCTGTGGCACCATATTATTTCCCAGGCTGCCGCAAATATTAATCATGTACTGATGAAATCGGCTAGTTTTTTAGGTCGCATCCATGAGTAATACATTCGAAGACTTAAGCTAAATTTTGATACACTCAGGATGGGCAAGGATTAAGTTCGTTACACGATTATCCCTTTTTTTTATCCTGAAGATAAAATTACGTTCCTCGAGCTCCCGAGCTATCCATCGTATAAGTGTTAGCCTACCTAACTCCTTGATCTATTTACGTGCTCTCATGTTGTATACATCTCGCTTCGTCAATTCGATTCCCAAGTTCTTCACAAAAGCTTGAATTGTGGAAACCTTTATCCTTCGGAAAATCAAAGTGTTCATCTTCTGCTGATTGTTTGCAATCAAGCATATTGATACGAAGTGCTAAATGATTGATTTTACCATCTGAAGCTTCATGGTTTTGATTCTCCACTCTAAATTTGATCTTCAATTTTCCCGTAAAAGGCAGTTTTGCATTGATTCTTAAAGGACAATTAGTTTTCTGACTTCCTGTTTTAGCATGCTTTTTTGAAGGGTGAATTTAGAGGTTCTTGCGATCAATAGGTTTTCTTCCCTTGTCAGCCGTAAAATCAAGCAATACCAGTTTTGTACCTATCCTGACTGCGATAAACAAGTCCGACTGTATCCGTGAGGAGCACAATTTTTTTGGAATGCCTGAAAATTGTATTCATGTGAATCATATTTAGTACTTTCGTTAATCCAGTGGCCAAGTTTAACTCGTGTCGTTGGAAAATCCAAGGGAATATTAGAGATATAAGCTTCTCGAGTTGGAGTCACTAGAGCGATTTCTTTGGTCGATTCTATTGCTTGAACTGAAACAAAAATTGTAAAGAATAACATTGTGATTTAGAGAAATTAGTAGAATCTTAAAAGTGTAAGATTAAAAGTAAAGTGATTGATGTAGAAGTCTGTCTAATAAAATGCTCCAATGTACATAATATAGGCTTCTGAATAAAATAAATAAACACGTTGCCCAGGCAATTTTTCACTTCAGGGTCTTTAATAAAAATGACTAAGCATGCATAAATGGGTACTTCGTAAAAATTAAACGGTGATATTACAAATTATACACATATAAATTACTGCCGCTCATAATACGGAAAGGGCCAAACTAATTATCTAACCCCTATGCACTATTCATCTAACCCCTATACACTATTCATCTAACCCCCTGAAAAGGGTAATTTTCGCGTAGATCATCTGCACACCAACCCTTCGCTGGCCAATCAGTTCTCGGTTGCCTTAATTTGGTTTCCTGTACAACATAGATTTATTGTTTACTAAATAATTATTAATTGCAACAGTAATTATCCTTCACTTTATCAAATACTCATTCAACCAAACATAATTTTTTATATTTTCACCATTTATTGAAACTAAATTCCACAAATATGCCTATTAATAACCCACCAAAAGAACTCTTTGAAAGCTTTGAAGCTGCAAAAGGCTATGCAGTTGTAAAACTTCAGCCTATCTAT
>PEDP01000300.1:0-29081 GCA_002918395.1 Erysiphe pulchra | reverse complement strand
CTATATCAGGGAATGAACTAATTTGTTTCTCTCTTCACAGGTATTTATTTTGATCTGAATTCGAAAACTGATCAGTGTCGGAATAAATCCTACGGTATGATATTATATTGAAGTATCCAAATAAATATTCGTATTGTTTTTCCTTGTTCTCTTCTTATCTAGACAGACAGATAAATTTATACTATCTACATTCTTTTATCACATGACTACAATTAATATAAAGCGGAGATTTACACATGGTTGTAGAAACCATTTTACCGCATCTAATATCCCAGTTCTTCCCCTGATGATCTATTTCCATATTCAGACAGGTAATTAATTAAGAAGTATGACGATAAATCAGACAAATCAGTTGCGCGTCTTATCTCCAAAGATATATATTCACCTATTACAAAATGCTAATCCTTAGAGTCTTATGGCACCTGGAGTAGCAAGAGTCTCCAAAAAGTCATGTACAATTCGTTGACATCAACGGCTTGGTCATCCAAGTCAAACCATTCCTAAAAAGACGGCCGAGTTGTTAAAATTACAGTCAAATTGTGTAAAACAATAAACAATCAACTGATTTCAATCGATAAAGGTTGAGCATGTTGTTAAAGTTATAATATATTAAAAAGAGAAATAAAATCAATATTTCAAGAATAGTTCAAATTTTTATGTATATGACTTTAATAAAGTGCTCAACCTTTATCGATTGAAATCAGTTGATTGTTTATTGTTTTACACAACTTGACTGTAATTTTAACACGTTATCAGCACCAAATCGTTGATTTGAAGTTTAAGTCTTTAAAAGAAAAGAAAACTAATAGAAAAGCCTAAAAAATGGCATTAAGTTCCAATTGGGATGCTTATACTGAATTCGTTCGGACAGAGAGCTCGGCAGCACCTAATTGTTTTTATAACTATGGCGATCTAAAACTTCAAGGAAGCGAAAATTGGCTAGCATGGAGCGATTCAATTATGAGTGACTTGGATGTTTACGACTATTGGAAGTTCTTCGATGGCACCTATCCTAGATCATCGGATCTTTCTATTGAACAAGATATAACAGTAGATCCAAAATTGTCAGAAATAAAGGCGAAGCGTTTCAGGCAGCAGGTTACATGGGACCGAGAGGCAAGAAGGGCACATCATTATCCGAAGAAAACTATACATCAAAGCCAATTTGGAAAATTAATAAAATAAATCCGATAGATCCAGTTGGATTATATGATCTTATTACAAACCTTTATCGTCCTAGAAAAGCAAAAACGGTTCTAGTAGCCCTAAAAGACCTAGTAAGAGCAAATTGCATTGAAGGTGCAGATGTGGCTGAATATTTAACTAGATAAGAAACTGCCAATGAGGAGATATCAAGGCTAGTTGAAAACTTTCCGGATAAGTATCTGGCTCTCTTACTACTAAGTGGACTTCCACTGTCATGGGAAGCCTGGCGATCCACGATTTTCGCAAGATACCAATCCACTCAAGACTTAAAATTATCTGAAGTATCTGCACTTATTCCTGAAGAATATGACCGAGGAAAAAGGCAAGATGATGAGAATATGCAATAGGCTAACTCCGCAAGAAATCTACCGACTCGAAATAATACTGATAATTCTCAAGCAAAGCCAGAATACGATGTTGACGGAAATTGCTATAATTGCCACAAAGAAGGACATGGATGGCTTTCTTGCTGGTCGAAAGGTGGAGGATCGTATGGTAAAGGTAGTAAACAAAAGAAGTCGAATAATAAGAACAAAAATCCGAAAAAATCCTTAAAGTCAAAGGCGAACACAGCAAGTGTAGATAATAGCAAGGATGCACGAAATGTTGGTTACACTTTTAGCGCCCAAACATCTAGGTCTTTAACGAATAACTCTTCTGAGATTATCCTAGATACGGGTGCATCAATACATGTTGTCCCAAATAGAGATATGCTTACAAACTTCAGGCTAGTCAAAGAACCTGTCGATGGATTAGGAGGCTCAATGTATACCGCAGGAACTGGAGATGCTATTAAAGAAACCTCCATAAACAATAAGAATTCAAGATTTATTTTACTTAATGTAAATTGGGTCCCTACGGTTAAAAATGTACTAATCTCAGTTGGACGTCATATTAATAATGGCGGCAAATTTGAGATGTCAGGAAATTCCTGTAGGCTTATAACATCAGATGGAAAGTGTCTTGCTAGCGGCAAGTTAGTTACAATTTTGTTCATTTTGAATGGAACAGTTGTAAAACTTGTTCAACAGGAAGTTAATTTCGCTGATACAAATAAACTAAGCTGGAACGATGCATACAGAAGACTCGGCCACATATCATTGACTTAAATCAAGAAGCTAATTTCCAATAATAACGTAACTAGCCTTAATATAAGTGAAAGTATTCCATTAGACATAAATTGTGATTCATGCAAAGCTGCAAAAGCATGTAAATCACCATTTGTAAAGGTAGCTAAGAATCGATCTGGAGTCCCCGGAGAAATATTCCACACAGATCTCTAGGGACCATCACAACATCCTTTGCTAGGGGGGAAACTTTATTTCATCTCATTTACGGATTATTATACTCGCTTCACAAAAATCGAATTTCTTCGACAGAAAAGTGATACAGCAGAAGCGATAAAGCAGTATGTTTCATGGGTATGCACTCAGACGGGTAAGACTCCTCGAGGAATGCGAAGTGACAATGGTGGTGAGTTTATAGCCGTATCCAAATTTCTAGAAATGAAGGGAAAGATCACCAAAATACAGCACCCAATCCCCCACGGCAGAATGGTGTAGCCGAAAGACTAAATAGGACTTTAGTGGAAGGAGCTCACTCAATGTTAATAGAAAGAAATTTGTCCAAAAAATTATGGGCAAAAGCAGTTAATCATGTGAACGAGATAAGAAATATAGTTTCAACAAATTCAAATGGCAAGTCTCCAAATGAAATGTGGAAAAATGAAAAGCCTGATGTATCACACTTGCGAGAATTTGGTTGTAAAGTCTAGATCCTCGATGATAAACCTAATTCTAAATTAGATGCAAATGCGAAACTCTACATTTAAGTTGGTTTTCATGAAGGTTCTCGTTCCATCAGATATTAATACCCAATACAAATAAGGTATTAATATCAAAAGATTTCAAATTTAGCAAAGGTAAAGATGAAATAAGTGGAAATGATACATCGATTGAGGGGGATAGAAAGTAAAGTCAATCTCGACCATTCCCAAACTGAGGAAAAAGATAAAAAAGACACAGAATCCATTGAAAATGAATCTGATGCAATAACGAATGCTTCGAGTCCCTTGAAAAACAACGAAAGAGCAACTGAAATTGCGATTGAAACAGGAACTTGTAATTCAGAATCAAATAACAATACAGAGCAACACTAAGAAACTTGTCAGTCTTTGTCAGTGAGACATTTACGAGGATCAAAAAGGGTAGACTATAAACGATTGAACGATCCTGGACATGTCTCTCATTCCAATCGGATAAATAAAGAACCTAGAGACAGTTCAACAATTGGGTATACCGAAATCGTTAATATTGCTCGAAATTTTATTTGCGGCTACGAAGCAACCAATCTTCAAGTACCTGACAGAATTGACCAAGCAAAGAATCAACCGAGTGGCTGGAATAGAAGTCAGCTATTGAAGCTGAACTAACTCAACATAAAGAATGTGGTACTTGGGAATTGTGTATTTTGCCACCTGGAAGAAAAGCAATTGGTAGCTGATGGGTTTTTTCCAGAAAATTTAATGAAGGAAAATTATCTCGCTACAAAGCTCGACTTGTTGCCCAAGGTTTTTCACAAATCCTAGGACAAGACTATACCGAAACTTTTTCTCCAGTAATGCGATTGGATACGTTACGTATTTTGTGTACCATTCAAGTAATTCTAGGACTCGAAGTAAGTCAAATGGATATAAAGGGTGCATATCTAAAAGGTGTTACAAAAGAAGAGATCTATGAGACAACCACCGAGATATGGAACCATAGATAGCAAGGTTTGTCGTCTGCGTCAATCTTTGTACGGTCTAAAGCAGGCAGGACGAGAATGGAACAGGCGATTTAATGAATTCCTTATCAAAATTAGATTTAGTAGAGCTACTAAAGAGCACTGCTTATACTCGCGAAGAATTGATAATAGTTTTGAAGTGATAGGCGTTTGGGTAGATGATCTTTACCTGTTAGCAAAACATCAAATGATTTGATAAAACTAAAAGAAATTTGCAGCGAATTTGAGACTACTGAGCAGGGCATCCCAAAATTCATGCCAGGAATAAAAATTGATGTAGATCTCCAAAACCATTACAAAGATGCAATTCTTAATGAACCTGAAACTTTCATTGACGACCACTTAATTGAAGTCGATACTGAATCTATTACTCTTCATGATCTCCATGATACGGAAGGAGAAATTTAGCTGCTGGTAACTTATATTTTGAAGCCCATGATGCAGAATTTCGGGGTCCCCCAACTGTATTTACACCCCAATTGCTATACCGAAAGTTGAAATATACCCTAGCCTCTCAGACGCATACGAGGCAGTCATGAAGTTCAGTGAAAGAGAGTGTTACGCCTAAGTTAAAGCAGGTGGTACCGAAAGGAAGAAACGGGTTTGAAATTTATGTTCTTTTGAAATGCCGAAAAGGCTTAAGTCGTATTTGTCTGAAGAAAAATAAGGCAAGACCTGTAATGAAAACTAAGACCACAATTTTAACGGACTGTAAAGCATCAATCATTCTTACACCAGTGTATAAAGCAAATCCACAGGGTGAATGGACATTTTCTCTCGGTAAAAATCCATCTCATAATCACAGAGGTATCTCATCATCTTCCATTTCTTTGCATAGACGTCGTGGTAGAGGTGAAGTCGTGAGAGTATTTCTATTGAATGCATGAGCCTGTGGGACTTCTCCGAAACAAACCCGGGAACTCGCATTCTCGCAATTTATTGACAAAAATAAATGTAATAATTTTGTCAATACTAGTTCAATTATCCACGATATCTATTCTGAGTGGGCCAAAATAAAGGCCATGACATTTAGTGGGTTTACATCCGTCAACAGGGTATTTCATTTTCTCGAAAAAGATAGCTTCTAGCACAGGTGTCTTCAGGATAATGATGATAGACTCAAGACCTTGTTTTTCGGATTTTTAGATTTTTAGAGAGATGATATTATCTTCTCCTACTCATCAAGTATGGTAGGAATGTGTAGCATATGTTGAACAGCACTTGTGGCCTCACAAGATAAAATGTGTGAAGGCTTGGACAGATAGGCTCTAACATTATATTATGGCTTTCGAACAACATCACCAACAGATTGTAGCCATGACGGTCTAAAGGACTGGCTTAGATCAACACACAATAATTTTTTTAAATTTCTTGTGAAGATGGCCCCATATTTTAGGGCATACCTGCGACGCTACATTAAAATGAAAGGGCGTTTACAAAACGCGGCCTCAAAAGCTTTTATAGATAAACCACTATTGCAAAAGTTAACTCGAGTCATAAAAAATTAAGGTCTCAAATTATTTTGGCAAGAAAAAAAGAAGATAAAATTTGAACTCAGAGAAAAAGCTGCAAACACTCAGTACAAGTACAATCTTTCAGTACATCTCTCAGGTTGTACTTGGGATTCTCGAAGAACAATAGGGGCCCCAAGTAGCCATGAAATTCGACAGTTTGTGGATGTACAGGTAAAGGATGTAATTCCGATGCCTATCTTTTTGACGCATTTTATCACATTTCTGGGGGTTAGTCCCTCAATCCGATGCTTTCAGGCGTTACAAAAGGCGGCTTCTTGCTCAGAATTCCCACATCATAAACTCTGGCATGTATAGTACTAGAAGAGAACTATCAAGATTTGAAAATATTCATACAAATGAAGGACTATCACAGCTTAGATTATGTTCACTAGCCGATTGACCTCTGGAATCCTTATTGAGCTTGCACACGGTCCAATTAATCAGTAAATCACACCTGCAGCGAGAAGTAGTTCCCTCCACTACTGAAGCAGAATTCCTTGCACCAACGGAGACTTGTCATCAATTGATTTGGGTAAAATTCTTACTTGAAGAGTTAGGTTTTTTCAACGATATCGAAAGTGCAGTACAAAAAAGGCTATTTGTAGATAATCAGTCAGCAGTATTCCTTATAAAAATTCACGAGAAAGGTCCCTACCAGTTTTTGGAGAAAGATCGTGAGAAGATAAATGCGGAAAGTTACTTTGAGAGGACAATTCCTCAAATTGACGGCATGCTAAGGTTACGACTAGACTTGACATTGATGCAAGACAATGCTTCTCCTCATGTGATACCAAGAGCCAAGGTTGTGTTTCAGGAGAGGCTAATCGCTCCTATTGACTAGCCACCCTATTCGCCAGACTTGAGTATAATTAAGCGTGAAAGACGAAATTGCCTTCATTATCCCCGTCTGAACGAGGGAGTGCGGCGTTCACTTGACGAAATTCACATGATTGTGATAGAAGCATGGGATTCTGTGAGCGCCCAAAAGTTCACGAACCTCATCTGGAATTTGCATGACAGATGTCAGGCTGTTATAGAAGCCGACGGCGGTGGACCAACAATATATTGATTGTTAGATTTTTAAATTAATGTGATTAGAATGTATTGTATGATGGTTTTTAATATCAGGCTGCGGCTTGATTGCATGGAACTTAGCAGAGTCATCCGTGAGTGCAAAACACCATATAGAATTTTCCTAGTCAAACTCAATTTTGGTGTAGATCATATTCCATATTTATTAAGTTTAGCGAATCCACATCTAGCCCCTGTCTCTATACTGTTCGCAATCTCCCCGTGATACGCTGTAGGGAAAAGCAGTTTTTTGGATTAAAAGAGAGTTACTAGTTGCTCGGGGGTACACCCATATCAATATAAGCGAGATGACATCCATGCTCCTCAGCCACGACGCGAATCACATAGTACGCCTAACAAATTATTCCCATGAGAATCACTGTGCTATCCTTTAATGTTATCAATCATTTAACTTCTCAATTGCTCAAAAGATGTTCGATGTTTCTGTATCATAATTCACGATCTATTTCTTTTGCAACGTTGGATATTTAGCTAGCTGCAATATGTACTTCAAGACTACATAAATAAAATCTCCGTACACGTTATCTAAATAAAGTGGTGGAACTATGTCTAGCTAATAGGGAAGAATATTCAAGGCCCGATGATTTAAAAAGTAGTGGGAATTAGTGGCAGTAAATAGTGGTAGGATGATTTTCTCTGCGGACTCCCCCCAAACTCTCTTGCAGCAGCTGATGTAGGAGCCACACTTAGTGGTTAGTAAGCAGAACCCATTGTCGACCTCGACATCGGCTTTGTAATGGTGCATTAAGCATTCGTTCTCATCTGAAATAACCCTGCAGCTCAAAAGCTTTGTAATAAACTGTAGAGTCGGTAATTTAGAGTCGTAAGTCTCTCATTTTTCTACAGGTTTTGACTATATAGGGAGGTTGTTTCGGAGGCAGTAAGACTCGTGTTAAGTCCAATTGGCAAGATAGATTGTATAGACTTCTGGACGGAAAATTTGGTCAACCCACCAGTATGAATGGATTATATGCTTCTTCAGCTCTCATCTCTCATCATGATGGGCTATTACCTCATGTGAGCCCGGCAATCTGTCAGTCAGCAGTCTAAAAGTGCCAACTCAAGCCGCTAAGTCTGGAGACGAACAAGCTTGCAGTTGGGGGTCTTGATTGAGTAGTGATTAAAGGAGGCACTTCAAGTGAGTAAAGACGGACGTATAGGTAGTTAGTTTGAGTTATGTCTACCATGGATCACCTCTAGTTCATATTTGAATTGAATTTTCAGGCACTGGTCTTCAACAGCAGCCTTCAATCTTATTCAGTTTCATCAGTACTAATGTTGATAAAAAACTCAGAGTTTCCCGCGGATGCTATCCGCTCCTCTACCCTGCCTGTGGCTCATGTGGAAAAATGCCTAGTGACTGTGATTCAGATAATGGTAGTTTGGTACACGAGCTTTGTGATTACGTGGTTTTGGCAACAAGATTGTGGCTGAGGAGCAAGGATATCATCTCGCTTAAGCTTACATGGATATCCCCTTAAAAAAATACACAATTTCATTATACTCACCCCTCGGATTTCTAGATAAAACCCTGCACCTGATCGAGTGACTTTGGAACAGAGAAGTTCAACGACGGTTGACTGCGCCTCTCCTATCATTCACGGACTTTCGTTGATATTTTTTTTCCCAATTCATAAATCACATGATTAGGCTTTTAGATTGGGTATAGTCGTTATCGAATAGCCAGTAAATTTTGAACTAAAATTATACAACTCAAGTAGCCTTCTGTTGACAGGACGATCATAGACATTTTCATCACGGTGTGGAATTTAGGCGAAAGTAGTCAGCAGGTTACTTCTACGATCACTTATGTGATCTTTCGAAAAGAGAAGCTTGGCTTTGAGATCTCTAATGGCGTACCTTTTGAAATAAATTTAACGGCTTTTACTCCAAACAGAAACTATGTGACATAATGTTGATGATGTTCTATGGGGCATTCTTGCTATCGCTTGCCATTTCTTATCAGAATAAATAGCAGTGCTTTGATGAAGTGAAATTAGGCTATTTTAGGGAGTGCAGCCAGCAAAACACATATGTGGTTGTCAGAAAAAAGGGCCAAAATGACGCTGATTAGATAAAAACTAATTGCTCTGTCAATAAGCGTGTATAAGTCAGCTTAGAATAATTGGCGTAGCATAGGATAGAATCAATGGTGAATGAAATTTTTGACACAAGCATTTCTTTCTCTCAGGATCGCAATTTAACTCGTGAGTTCGCTTGTGACTTGACTTGCGGAAATTCAGAATCAACATTAAGTTAAGTCGAAGTGAATCAATTCATTCAGCTTCACATGTTATATGTTCAGTTTTACACAGCCACACTCTCCTCTGTGCCACATCACACTAACTTAACTGTTCAAGTGAAAATAGGTTGCACCAAAATTCTACGATGAAGCTTAGGCTACATCACCCAGTCACACAAGATGAGCACAAAGAAAATCTAAAAGTGAATGAATGATTTTTTTTTCGACCCTGCGATTGTTCCAAAAAACGCTCGCTCGTTAGTTGTTGGCCAAAAAACTAGACAGACTATTTCACCGAAAGCGCGACATTCACTCGGGCGTTAGCTTAGCTTCCTGCAGTGCAATTAAACCTCGAGCAACGCAAGTAGCACAGACATATCGGAGCTTAACAGATTGTAGATGCATTATACAACATCGCGCTTCAATCTACGAATAGTTAGTCAGCAAACGTAGGCAGACGAATTCTATGTATGCCTGTACCTACGCCAGATCGTGTGGGGAGAAATAGTGGATACCGAGCAAAGAAACGCTCTAGGAACAGACAATCCAACAAACGCCTTTTTGCAGGGAAGCTTTCTTTGGGACAAGCCAGGTCTTTGTGCCAGGGTAGCACAGACTGGCCGGATTTTAGCGAGTGTGGGATCTTCAGCTCGACAGGTGCGAGTAGCTAGAATACAACATCTCTAGCATATCATGGAACATTATACTAGGCACGTGATCAAGCTTTCTCCAGCTAGTCATCTCTTGACTATGAAAGTCTGTGAATTCAAATAATTGATTGTAGTAGGTGGCTGTTAAATGTTCATTTTAAGTAAGCAACAGATGAGCAAGAAACGGCCAAAAACAAGCCAGCGAGGCCTTTTTTGTTACGTAAGTATGGGAATCTGGATAATGGAAATCTGGTAGGTCCGCCTTTAGTTAGGCGGACCTACCGGATTTGTAGATCCACCCTAATAGCTCTTCTTTCACCCCTCCGTCGCTCCCCATTGCTTTCAAGCCTAGGCCTGTCAACATATTATCAGCCATGCATGCTCACCTTGGTCACAATACAAAGTCTCAAACTTATCCCACAGTTGATATAGCACACCTTCAATATCTCCTGCCAGACCTTCGTCCCCAGATCTGGTAATCATCAATTATGTACCAAGTCGGAAACATCTATTTCATCGCGGCAGTTTCTGTCGTTGGTGGTGCTCTCTTTGGTTTTGACATTAGCTCAATGTCTGCCATCATATTTACTAAGGCATATCTCTGTTATTTCAATCAGGGCCCCGAGACTCTCGAGAAGAATGGTGCTTGTTCCGGACCTCGTCCCAGTGTTCAGGGTAAAAGACTTTTTTCGACTCAATTATGTACTTACTGACTTGGGGTTTTTTGTTCATAGGTGGAATTGTTGCTGCCATGCCTGGTGGGTCTTGGTTTGGCGCCTTGATATCTGGTATTGTATCAGACAAGGTGGGAAGAAAAAAGGCGATTCAACTTGGAGCAATACTATGGTAAGTAAGGCTCCTGCTATGTATATTTCAACGTCATGTTGGTAATCAAGTAGTCTTGAAGAAATCCTACTTTGACTTGAACATCTTTCTAAGAACTTCAAGAGACAAATGTCTCTAAAATTTCAATCATAAAGAAATCCAAATCGATCTACCCATTAAAATGGAAGAAAGAAATGCAATCTATCCTTCACATTAATCATATTTATTGAAGAGGACTATTTAAAACTTACTAGATTAGGTGTATAGGGTGTATGATTGTTTGTGGCGCTCAAAACATATCCATGCTAATCATTGGCCGAACCATTAATGGGATATCTGTTGGTCTTTGCTCCGCACAAGTACCAGTTTACATCAGCGAGATAGCTCCTCCGTCCAAACGAGGCCGGCTTGTTGCGTGCCAGCAATGGGCTATCACCTGGGGAATACTTATAATGTATTATATTGCTTACGGATGTTCCTTTATAGATGGGACGTCCGCCTTTCGCATTCCATGGGGCTTACAAATGTTGCCCGCCATTTTTCTCTTCATAGGCATGCTCTTTCTCCCAGAGTCACCTCGCTGGCTTGCAAAGAACAATTACTGGGATGAGGCTACTCAAGTCCTTATTTTGGTTCACTCCCCTGGAAATTCAAATCCAGAATTTGTTACAAGTGAAATAAAAGAGATACGCGAAGCTGTAGAGTTTGAAAAGGAAAATGCCAATGTATCATACCTGGATCTACTAAAGCCAGATATGATCGTTCGCACACATATTGGTGTTTTCTGTCAAATTTGGTCACAGCTCACTGGAATGAATGTAATGATGTGTAAGTATTTTTGATACGCACTCAAGCTAAATTTGGCAAAAAAAAACTGACATTTTTAAGATTATATTACCTATATATTCACCATGGCAGGTCTTGGGTCAAATGTTTTACTCTCATCTTCCATTCAATTCATAATAAACGTTGTTATGACTGTCCCTGCATTATTATATGTGGACAATTGGGGACGTCGTCCAACATTATTAATAGGAGCTTTCCTCATGATGGCTATTCTATTCACCAATGCATGCTTGCTTGCTATTCACGGGAGAAAACCATACCCTGGTGAGTTCTCAAACGCATCTGAATCTATTTCAATTAGTGGCGCACCCGCAAAAGGCGTGATTGCATGCACATATTTATTTGTGGCCGTTTATGCTCCAACTTGGGGACCAGTTTCTTGGATCTATCCTTCGGAAATTTACCCACTCCGTCTTCGTAGTAAAGCAGTTGCTGTTTCAACCTCTGCAAACTGGGCATTTAATTTTGCACTAGCTTATTTCGTACCCCCGGCATTTCAGAATATTCAATGGAGAGTCTATCTCTTGTTTGGGATATTTTGTGCTGCGATGTTAATCCACGTATATTTACTCTTTCCTGAAACTAGTAAAAAGTCACTAGAAGAGGTTGACGCCATATTTAATGACCAAAGTATTGGAAGCTTTCCATATATCGGTACTCCAGCGTGGAAAACGAAAAAGGGAGGAAAAGCAAGACCGATTGAGACGGTAAACTTAGAGGTAAAAAATGAAATAACCAAGGATTATTCTGGAAACTCTGTTTAATTTTTCATTTGAGGGTAATATGGCGTAAGGAAATCTCGGAGACTGTCGAGGGTAAAGTGAGGCGTCTGAGTTCTTTAACTTTAATCCGCTTGACCTAATAACCAGTTTAATCTTGTTTTTGAAATGGGGTTTACTGAGCAGATTAGTAATGAGCGATGAGTCATGAGTTACGATTAAATTTGTATTATACACATTGTACCAATCACAATAGCACAGTACAAAATTCTAACTGAATTAAATTACAAGCTCCATTTTGAAGAAGATTCTGTAGGTTTAGCTAACATACAGCGCCAGCATGCCGGCCACTTCTACCTACACTTACATGTTCAAAACAGCTCTTTTGTCACAGGCTTGATGCCTGAATTCCCTTAGGCATTAGCCTAAGCCAAAAAGAGTAAAGTTTAAACACTCTTTCTACATGGATCAAACCTTGCAGTTAATGAAGCCCTATATATGCAAGCTTAAAATTTTATATATCAAAGACCCAGTCTAGGTAATTAATAACTTCGGTTATTTGACTCTCTAGCGTATTTTCTTTCAAGGCTGAGCTGTCGGAGATGCCGATACTTCATATCAACATTTATTTGTAGCAATATTAACGAGAATTACGGGCACGCCGACAGCTTCACGAAGACGTCTGTATTTTTAGTTTCTATCTAAATTTGTATCGAGATTTATGTAATGTTAGAATATGGAAGGGGAGTAAGGATGACGACATGAAAAGATATTTCTTTTAACACTCATTCATCAAGTGATGACAGGAGTTTACTCAGTAGATAAGTAAGAGAACTCCTTCTCACTTCTTTTAGATCCTCACTTCAAGATCTTCTGTTGTATATAGACTCTGATTATAGTGTTGAATAAATATTATGATTTAAGACCCTTTCATCTTTAGCTCTTTATAAATTAGCTCCTATTACAGTTGAATATGTAGTTGTTCAGATTAGGGATACTATATAAACCGAAGAACAGAGTTTGATAGGAACCAATTGATAACCATGTGGATAATTTAAATTTCTCAGGAACCAGGATTTTTGACTGAGAAGTCATGGCTGGTTGTATATTTTTCAAAAGAGCTCTGATGCAAACCTACATCGCAAGCTCATAGAGGTTACCGGTTTTATTTAATCAACAACGAAGTACGTGGCGATTTTGACCAATTTCTGTTTAACTTCCCTCATCAATTCTTGATAGGGAAATTATCAAAATGGTGTCCTTAACGGCAAAAGCCCTCTCAGTTGATGTTAGCGGCAACGGTTATAGGGAGGGCCTAGCAACTGCTTAATGGGTTAAAGCAATGGAAGAAGGATTCTTTCGCAACTATCCGACTAAAATTCCAAACTACACCCACTACTGCTGGGCGATCTGCACACGCAAGAAATATCTCTACTTAAGAATACACTTTCGAAAGAGATGAAGACCAATTGGTAGAGAGCTTTCAAAAATTTGGAGTGACTCTTTCTCAGAGCTATGTACAAGCACCAGCAATATAATAGCCATATTTAAACCACACTTTTCGAGAAAACCCAGCTTTTATACAAATAGTAACAACTCCGTCCCCAGAAGACCCTGAGTCAATATGTAGCGCTAGATTACTACCTCGTTGAGCGAGAGTCAATTCCAAGACATTTCATTTTTACTAAAGCTTCAAATATCTAATCTTTTGACCTTTTTTGTAAGAATCAATCGTACAAGGACCCTAGTTATCAATATTCAGGGGTATGGATACCCATGTTGATTTATGCAGGGATATGCATAACTAGTTGAGCAGCGGGTGAGCAAAGAGTAGGCGAGGAGGTGCAACGGCAACTCCGAAGCCATCGATAATTCGGAAGTTCCGAATAGTACTCGGTAAATTCAGACTCAAGTGTTTGTAACAATGATTGCGTTTGACTTACCTACATAATGAGATGAATCATACTTACAGACCCTCATACAAGGAGAGTACACTGTAGTTATAAGTAGTGTTAGCTAGGCAAGATAGAAGAAGAAGAAGAAGAAGAAAAAGAAAATACAATTATTCTCATAATCTCAAGTCATCATCTAGCTTCAGGTGCAATCCTATCCTTGAATACATCTTAGACCTACTCTTAATGTAATTGCTAATCTGTACCCCCTGTAAATTGCTCCTCTGTTCTCCCTGCCAAAATAAGCCAATTATATTGCCAAAAACCCCAGCAATTACCCGTGCACCAGCTCTCAATATTATGTCATAATTTCGTCACCTTTAATTGGAAGAGAATCTGTACTACCCTGCAATATTGGCATAGCAATCATAACAGGGGTCTCTTCCAATTTATTCGTTTCAGTATAAACAAATTCCACAACATATTGTAAGTTTCTTCCTTTACATCGTCATCCATATATTTACGATCCGATTTTAATTAATTGAGATTAATTTAAAGCTTCAACCAGTGCAGTCGTTTAATTAAAGTATTAGCATTACATTATCTGCTTTGCAAAGAACAGAAAACCCCAAGTTGTCCAAATTGGAGACCAAACTCCAATTAGTACATTGCTTAGTCTTCTTCGTGGAGAGAGGGGATCAAGACTGGTGGTTTGAATTCTTGGTAGACACCGATGACTGCCTTAACCGCCTTTTATTCAGTTAAAAACGCCGATTGTTCTACTGCGTCAATTTCGCAAAGTAAAAATAGTGGACTATTCGTATAGTACAAATCGATTTAAGATGCTTTTTCTTCAAATAAATGGGTGTACTAAAAATATCATATCAATCAAAGTTGGACATGCATTTCTCAGTCAAGAGAGGAAGACCAGATATGAGCTGTTGACGTCCTATGAAAAGCTCTGTAGAAAAACAATATACCTAAGCTTGGGGTAATTGTGACGATCCGAGCCATAGATATAGTTTTAATAAACTCTAGAAATACTTTGTTTCATGGAACATCAAGATGGCCCTAAAGTCATATCTCGCTGAAGTATTAAATGGCAATTCGACGAAAGATTTGATAGAGGATTTCATGAAAGTCTGGAATGCACCAACAAGCGTTGAGTTTTCTGGTCGATAGAATAGCTGTAGTACCAAATGGTTTACTTTCATTCCTATCGGTGAAAAGATTCTCAAATAAATCGAGGATACGTGGCTCTCATATACGGATGGATTTGCCAATTGCAACATCAGTCAACAACACCTTTATTTTGGCTATTTGAAAGGTAGCAAGGCTGAGAGCCCCCATTACTACATAAAGATGTTTATATCAGACACTACAGGGAATTTATTCACCGTAGTATAGAGAATTCGTATCGCTTTAGACAATCTAGCGGTAAACCTCACACTGAATAATATCAGCTCAACACATCGCCAACCATCACAGCATGAATCTTGAATCGCAATCAGTGTTGAAGACTTTAATTCCACACCCTAATCGCTAACAAAATCCCTCGCCCCGTTGAGTTTAGTTTCTACAAGAGCACCCCACACATGTGTTGGATATGATCAGCCAAGGCACACTAATCGTACGTGTGGTTCGTGCGTGTGGTAGACGATAAGCTAGATTCAAAGAATTATTTGAGTTTTTATAATGAGGGCAAACTTACACGAGAATAATTTATATGTGATGGATGGTTGAACAGGTATATGTGGTGGATTTTAGGATTGTATTTTGATTTGATGACAACTGATGCTGATGTCTACAGAAACGAATTGAAAGAGACCCCTGTAGCAGTTTCTATGACAATGGGCCAGGGGAGTACAGCTTCTGCTCCAATTAAAGACACCGAAATTATTTCTAACACGGTTGTTAATTCTGGTTGTGGTTGATTTTGAAGAACATTGGATTTAGTTGCTTCCCCTGAATCGAGTGGTGCAAATTTGACATTGGGAGATTCTATCACTTTATGTTTCGTGGGAATCCATATTCGAAAAATCTTATTGCTTTCGGTGTTTCCCATAAAATTTCCTTCCATGGCCCTTGGCATTAGCTTCGTTCCTGAGGGTTGCGAGTCCTTGTGTATGTGAGCGTAGCATTTTTCTTCCAAATGGTTGAAGATAGTTTATTGCGGATTTTTTGTTGAGTAGGGCCTCATACGGCGTCATATTGTTTTTAAGCCGTGAATGAGGTAGGTGATTCTTCAAGTTACAGACAGTTGATATAGCTTCTACCCAAAGGTTGAGGCTAAGTTCCATTATCATTGTTCGCGCCATTGTGGTTAATGTTTGATTATATCGTTCAGCTAGTCCATTTCTCTCATGTTCATAGGATGGTGTTGTCTCATGCATTATCCCTTGAGATTTAAAGAAAGAATCGATTAATTGATTAACAAATTCTCCTCCACAGTCTGTTCTCCATTTTTTAATAATGACATTGAACTGTGTCTTTATTTGTCGGACAAAGTCAATGATAGCTTGACAAGCGTCACTTTTCTGAGAGAGAAATCTGACCCAGGAGTATCGAGTTTTTGAATCAATAAAACTAATGTAGTACAAATTATTACCTAAAGAGGGAACAGAGAATTTTCCAGACAGGTCTGAATGTATTGAATCAAATGCGTTGTTTGGATTCTCATGGGTGGAACTTGGAACAATGTGTTTAGACTTGGCTTTTTCACAAATAGAGCAGTGAAAATTTTGGGTTGGTAAGGGAAGATTTTCTCCATCAGTGTAAAGGAAGCATAGAAAGTTTTTTAATTATAGTCACGCTGGGATGTCCGAGTGCTTCATGAAACTCACGGTAGGAGGCAAAATGAGCTTTATATTATTCTAGCTGAATGACTAGAGACTTTTTCCTGGATACTGCCCATAAAATTTCTTCTTCATTTTTGTTTTTGATAAAACAATTATTTCCTTTCAAAAATAATTCAAATCCTTTCTTCCGAGCCTTTTCCCATGAAAATAATTTTGTTTTTCCAAAATCAGGTACCAACAAGGCATCGTTTAGAGTAATATTTCTTGCTCGTCCATTGCTGGTTAAAGCTCTAAGAGTAATAGTACCTTTTCCTGTGACTGAAATATTTGTATTGTTAGCAATTTTAACGTTTTCACCTTGAATTTTTTTAAATTCACTAAAATCATCAACACATCCGGTCATGTGGGCTGTAGTAACTGTGTCTAGTATCCATTCTGAATTTAATTACGTGGAGTAATTTGTGACAAAAGCTGTGTTAGGAAGTTCATTTTCTGAATCTAGAGCTCTTTTAGCAGTACTAGCTTCGTTTTGAGTTTTCATCTTTTTCTTTTGCTCATTATGTTTTCGAAGTTTGCGGCAATTTTTGTACGTATGACCATGATAATTGAACTTTTTCTTTTTACACCATAAAAATTCAGTGGTCTCTTGGGTGGAAGCAGCAAAGGCTTGACTATCAGATGGAGAAATGTTATTGTCTGCTGATAAGTCCAAAAGCTTTGGTTGAATGTCGTTGAAGTTTATCAGGTCTTTGGTCGTGAGGTTGTCAATTACGTTTTCCATGGTCTTGGGTAATGAGAGAAGAAGAAATGCACCTTTTACCTCGTCTGAGGAAGTTACTTCACAAAATGCTCTTGCAACACCTGTTGTTGAGGACGTCGACCGTTGATATAAGCGATCCCAAGCGTTGCTAAATTTGGTTAAATGATCAGCTACGTTTTCTTTTTCGGTTAACTTTAGGTAATCTATAGCCTTCAAAAGAGATAGAATTGTAGCTGGAGTCTCTCGATCATATCGAGCCTTCATATTACTCCAAGCATCTTAAGTGGTCTGTTGGGTTATAACCATGTTTCTGATTGTACTGTCAACCGCAGACACTAAATGACCTCTTAACATTCTATTTGCGTGGTTCCAATTTTCCCATTCACTCGAATCTCTTTCTGGTAGAGGAATTTCACATAGAAGAATTTCCTTCAAACCCATCATATCAAAACCATTCAGCCATGTTCCAGCCCAGTCCTGGTAGTTTTCACTTCTTTTAAGTAATGGGTAGTTGTCGAGATTTCTTGGCATAATACCTGCTATTGCTATTGGTTGTCTAGTATTCTCAATTTGATTTTTCACTGTACTAGTATTTGATGATGACATTTTCAGGTTTGAATTTTAGAGTGATATTTAGAAGTGCTTTCGGACTTATAACCTATTAAATATCATCGGCTCGAAATGGGGATTCAAAATTAAAAGAAACGCTGATGGTTTAGTTGAAAGTTATAAAGATCGATTGGTCGCTCAAGGATTTAACCAAATTCCCAGCCATGATTTTGAGTAGATGGATGACCAAATTTGCGATTTAGTTGTCTGATCTCTTGATCTATGAGGAAACATTGTATAAGTGATACTTGATTTGTCGCATAAGAAGAAATTAAGATTTTAGGGGGATCATGGAATGGCTGACCAAGTTGTCGGATAATAGGAAATGATTCATTCTTTTTAATTAATTTATTTTTCATATTGTTTAGGTAAATTCCCCACCTATCCATATCTTTTAAACAGAGGAGAAATAGTGTGCCTGCTTTAACAACGTAAAACGTGATTTCTCTAATTGGAGATTGGAAATTGATTGACACAAGAGATGTAGTTGAACCTATACCAAACTGTACATTAAAGGACTGACATTAGAAATATTCATATATGCATTTTTACTGATCGATTTGTAAGCTAGAAATTGGCCATATCCAGCCGTTGACCAATATGATGCACCTGTATCTATCATAACGCTATAGAATCTATCGAGCGTGTATCTATTTCCAGTTGTATAGCCGAAAGGATACATACTTAAAGAATGTGAACTACATTTAGTAATTAAATGGTATGTAAACTGATAATTTAATTTAGACGACATTATGGCCATTAATCTCACCATAAGATGTTATAAGAATTTTATCAGATGACGAAGTGTGTTGATTTGATTCATCATCTGAAATCTCAGCATAATTGATGATTGCCTCTAGATCGTTTTGTAAATTGATATCGTCAAGAGAGTCGTTGTCAAGGTTATCTTCATTGGATATTTCTAGTGGCTATTTTCAAATTCGAGAATATATTAATTAATGCGTTTATTGATATTTTTACTGATTTTCTGGCGGAAGCGTTGTTTTAATTTAAGAATTGCATGATTCCGCTCCTCTTCGGGATGTCTATTAGACCAGTATTCTTCTTTGTGACGTATGAAGGATTTCTTATTAGACAAAGAGTTTGAAGAACGTGTCTGATTTGGATTTTGGGAACGATAAATTCGATCAGTATAGAGGACATGATCAGGAGTAGGCTGCGTTATTGCGTTTCGAATTCTTGTGTTTGAGGATCTCAAGTCACTACACAAACCTTCAAGGGAGGTGGAGGGTTTATAACATGCGAAGGCACAAGCCCCTATTTCATTACAGGCACTTATGAGCTTGTCATACAAGCATTTTTCGGAACTGAATTTTGGAGAAAGAGCTCTTTGTGTTATCCTTAGCTCTTTCAATAAAATTTTGAAGCAACTATGCAATGATTTGTCAGGATTTTGTTTAATAACAGTATTTAGAGTCAATAAATTCCATTTTCTCATCATTTCCTATACATGTTCTTTAGTTTCGATGTGAGATCTGACCATAGTACACATAGTTTCGAAGGAGAATACTTGATTTTTAACACAATCTTAGAAGTAATCAAGAGCGTCATCACGAGGCGCAGTCGAAAAAGCATTCGAATGTACATCAGGTTTAATGCATGCTTTGTTACAAAGGTAATAAAATATAGTCAATTTAAAATCAAAATTATCTTTGGATCATCGTTACTTTAATTTTTCATCATACATTTTCATTAAATTACCAGGTTGATGCCAGTAGTCAAACGCGTTCGGTTTAAATTCTGATTGTTGGCTTTCTACTTTAATGGGTTGGTCCTTTTGAGTTGGCTGATGGTCGAGTTTGAAAAAGAAGTCATGTTTGAATTAAGGCTATTTGAATCGTTCAATTGTTTTTCAATTTCTTCTTTTGCCAATTATGACTTATTTCTTCGCTAACTATCTTAAAAAGTTCATGAGCTACAGGAACCCTATCGTTTTCTCGAAGAAAATCTCTAAATTTGCGTATAGTGTCTTTACTTGCAATTTCAAAAAAAATTTCGTTAAATTTTCGAAATTTTCAACAAACGCTTCCCAAAGACTAGAGTCTCTGTAGCAACTGTCTTTGTATACAGCTATACGCTAGGCTATGAACTGGTAAATTGCGAGTGATCCCGGCGTGTTGCACTTCCCTATATTTTAAATAGGTCTCCATCGGTAGGATGGAGGCCTCATGTTCCAGAGCTCTCGTGCTGATGAACTTGTATGCTCCTGTTATGTTTCGTAGGCATCTATTCTGTATGGTTCTTAGTGGTTTGACTATCCTTTCGGGGATTTTTCCCCTTGCCCCGGTTATGGCCCATATCGGGGACCCATACGTAAGGGTCGGTCTCACTATCGCAATGTACAGCAGCTTTGGCTTTGTGGAATGTGGCACCCCACGTCGACTGTGTTAGTCTACTTACAGATTATATTTGTGTCTCGGCTTTTTGTTGAATCCTCTTAATGTGGGCACCCCAGTTTAACTCCGGGTCAAAGTATACTCTGAGCACACGTAGTGAAGGTCGCGGCGTGGTTAACTGTCCCTGGATATCGATAGTTGCCTTCAGATTATGTGTCATCAAAAGCGCATTAGCTGATATTTTTCCGGTGAAAATATTACTCCATGCTTTGCCCATTTCTCTCAGATTTTGCGCTATTCTACGAGCTTTCGGCAGTTTTCTTCGGTAAAGTTGGACCATGTTAGGATGTTGGTATCATCGACGAATCCAACAGCTGTTGAGGTTGGGCTTTGTAGCAACGGGAGAAGTCTGTTTGCAAAAAACAGGAACAGAATGAGGGAAAGGGAGGATGCTTGAGGTATTCCAGTATTGGAAGGAATTTTATCTCCCTTGAATGATCCAAGTACCACAGATGTGGTTCTGTCTTCCAAGAAAGATTTTATAAATAAGATAGTCCATTTTTGTATTCCTTTGTTTCTTAGGTTGTGGATTAGTCTATCGTGAAAGACGCTATCAAATGCCCCAGTGATATTAAGACTAAGAAGTGACGCAACCCGTTTTTTATCCCTTCCCCATATCGTGTGGATCTGTTCAGTTAGCAGCTCAATTACCGAGATCGTGGACCTCTTCGGTCGAGCTCCCATCTGTTCTTCTGGGAAAAGGTTATGATCTTCGGCCGCTTTAGAAATCCGGTTTGCTACCAATTTTTCCAAGTGTCAGTTCACAGGCTGACTTGCTGATGGAAAGTGTAAAAAGCTGTAAGAGGGCTTTAAAGCTTGGAGTAATACAAAGATGTTTTAATGGTATCAAGAAGCTCAAGAGGTTCAAGTAAGTTGTTCAAGAGATTCAAGGTTTTCAAGGAGACAAAAGATAACAAGAAAAGACTCTAACATCTATGGGATTCAAGAAGTTCTGATATTGACAGAAGACAAAGCGTGAAGCTCAACTTCAAAGAAATACCTCCTATTTATACAACATGGGACCTCACCCTTAATCCTAATAAATCAAGAAAACTCGTAGGTATCTCTAATGACGAAATCCACACGCTAATTTCTATGTAGAATGCGATGTTGTCTAATCTTTGACTCGCTCTTGCCCGTTTCGTTCTTTAACGTCACAAATAAGTGGTTTATCGCCTTGTCGAAGCTACAAGCGTAAGGCTACTGAAAAACGAGGCTAAATAATAGATAAGGATAAATGCGTACAAGGGTAGGAGGAGAAACTAAAGTTAAAAATAGAATCCATGTAGCTAGTTTCTTATACCAGGAGATTTCCTATCGTGTTGAGGAGCGCTATTGGTCGATAGGATTTTGGAGTATCGTAACTTGACTTCTGAGGCTTCCTTAGGACGATAATCATCGACTCTTTCAAGGCTTTTCGGGTGAAACCTTCGTGCAAGGCCTAGGTTGAACAGGTCTGTCAAGACAACCCCCCTCGTCGTTTTGCAATATTTCAGCAGTCAGTTTGGTAATCCGTCTGTACCTGGAGCTTTATCGTTAGGCAGATTACTCTTTGTTTCTTCGACTTCAGATTGGGGGATCACTTTAGATATAGTCGTAACTTCTTCAGGGGAGATAGTTCCTGGAATATCTTATACATCTGCCTTGGCTGGAGAGGGAAAGAAGTGTTTTGCCATAGCTTCTGCCTTATCTTTAAGTTCCGTATGCACCTTGCCCTCTGAATCTTTGATATCCATTATTTGGGGCAGACTGTGTTTCGCTTCGCAGTCTTTCCTTGCCCACTTAGAGAGTTTCCACATCTTTTTTGGATCTTTTGAGGCCTCTGAAACCGTTACCCTCCAGCCAATCATTTTGTCTCTTTTGATCTGAATTTTCTTTCTGTTGGAGGCTTGGTTGTGTGTTATCCAGCTCTCTTCTGAGCCATGATCCATTCACTTTCTTCTAACTTTTCGGGTTGTCTTGACTAGTCGTGAGCAATCTTTTGTCCAGTACAGCTTGGCGTATTAAGATGGCTTAGCTTTTGGGATTGTTTTTCCGATCGCTTCTTGGATGGCTATAGTGATTCTGGCCAGCCTTAGATCAATCTCCTCTAGAGATAGAAACTTGTTATCATTGGTTATCGTATCCATCGGCTTTTTTGCCAACCTCTGATTGACTAGTTCCCAGTCCACCTTTTTCCATTGTAATCAAAGTTTTGGATCTGCTCTGATTGGAAAATTAATACGGAATTCGGTACACATGTGAATGTGATCTACTGGTGGTACGTCTTTTTCCTCCACCAAGAAAATAAAACTTGTCGCCGCGTTCACATCAGAGAACTGCTTTATATATGAGGCCAGTCTTTTTAGAAGAATTGTTCGTCTTTTTACGATTGCTTAGCCCTAACTTCTTGCATGGGCTTAAATTAAAGCACTTAGACCAGGATAGACTGTATCTCTAGGAGGAGAACTGAGATTCATAGTAAAAATTATTTTTATTTAAAATTGATGATTAGAGTAGAGTACTGAAAATAGGAAGGTATTTAAAAGATGCACATTAATAAATACGAAAAAACAGTCCATTTACGTTAGCCAGGAAACGGTGTCAAAATCGAGCCCACTAATATCACTAAGCCTAATTTGGATCTACAGGAGCAAATGTTAGCTTTATTACCAATTTCACTGGAAAATTTATTATTAACAGTATTTTTCTGGAGAGAGCCTGTCTGTGTTCGATAAGGTTAAATTTCGTGAATAAGTACTTCGCGATCTCCTCTTGTAAGATTGCAATAATCAGTTAAATATATGCTAAGTTTGCTTGATAATTAAATATGAATAGATCGACATTGTTTACATTTGGATTGTTTAGTCTAAAGCATCTCTGACTCGAGAACTACTCTGCGACGTATTTTATGTGCACAAGTAAGGAAATTTTTTTTCTTTTTTCATAATCCTGCCCTCAGAAAAGGAACTTCAATTATAATTCTAAAGTTTGCCTTACTCCTTATCCAATCTACCTTCAAGTTTAAACAATTAATAAAACAATCACCGACGCGGCAATGAGATAAAAAATTTCGAATCTCGAAATTTTGAGACTCATCTAAAATCGGTAATTAATTTATTTATTTTTTTTCGCATTAAACTTTCTTGAAAATTTATACACATATATCATTTATCTGTTTTTCTACCATCAAATCTTAACTAGTTAAATAAATATATATCTTATAGTTATGGTACAATACATAATTACACCATGGCGAAATCAGGCCGAACTTCTTAAAGTTCGATCTCAATTCTATCATCAGTTTCTCGACCAAGAAGAAAAAATAAACAGCAGTAATAATAATAATTATCGAATTATCAACCATGAGAATGAACAAAAACAACTAGAAGATGAAAATGAGAAAAAAGAAGCTGTAGCACGTGTCCGACTTTGGATGCAACGTGGAAATTGTCCACACCTTATCGAAAGTACGGCTATTCTAACTAGTGCTATACTCAATGATCTACGAGGAGGTAATGAAAGTTATTGTGTTCGAGCTGTTTATGCGGCTGCATTTAGTCGGTAAGTATTTCTTGTATTCATTTTCTGCTTTCTCTTTCAATATATTTCCGTTTATATAAATTTTCCGAAAAAAAAATTATCAAAAAATTATGTCTAAAATATACTTTTTCTTCGAGATTTGTAACGGGCCTTCTTGATTGCCATCAAGAAAAACGACATAAACTTAGTATGTATGTCATTGCAAAGACTATTGGACTACCGGCTACATTTGTCGAATTAAGACACCAGGCAACTCACGAGGAACTTCCTTCGTTAATACGTCTCCGTACTGCTACTCAAAAAGCTCTCCAATGGATTTGGAGTTATTACTGGGTCAACTTGACTGAAATCTCTTCGATTTCATCGACTACTACTTCTCAGCTAGATCAGAAGAGCAAAAACACTGCTTGTCAAAATTGGTTAAGAAGTTTATTTGTTACAATGAATAATAATCACAATAATGTTCAAGCTCCAGTTCAAAAAATTTTAAATGAAGCTCGGCATTATTCATCTAAACACTGGTCCGATAACTGTCTCTTGACAGCTCTTCTTGAAATTCAAGACTCAACTGATGATGTCTCTATCCTTCTACATGTAGCCCAGCTCCAAGCCATGATTCTCGGGGTCCATTCTTATCGTACTTTCCCAGCGCCTAGCAAAACGAGTTTTAGTGAAGTTCACGCAGAACTGGAATCCATGAAACATGATCTATGCTCACTGGAGATGCCCATAGGAGAAGATAAAATTGATAGCTCTTCGCAAGAACTTAGTAGGGGTTGGGCCTTGTGGGATGGGCCTTGGATACCTAAGCCCATTGGCATAATTTAAACTAATGAGCCTTTTATATTTATTTTTTCTCGTTAATACAGGGAGTGTATACCACGTCTTTAGTCGGAGTAGTAACCTTACTATGACCATTTTCGTATTCTTACCTCTCTCCCCCCCCCCCCCCAAAAACTCTCTTTTGTAGAAATAGGAGTATATTATTAAGGGAAATTATATTTGGCTCCTTAGGTTTTTATATATCTAGCTTTCGATCTGTCTATGCTACACCTCTGTTTTTCGCATCTCAACCAATCAGCTTCCAACTTCCAACTTCACTAAAAAATAATCTATGAAATTATAGTCATCCCTCATTACCTTAGTCAGCTTTCACATTAATCCTAGTTCGGGTTTATTAAACTCCCAATCATCCACCTACTACCTAACTATGTCTCAGTCTCATACAGGGGAGAAAGTTCCCGTAGGACTTCCGGTTGTTAGAAGTAATTTTTGAGCTTTATAAACTGCAATTTGAATCTGTCTTTCGACCCTCCTAATGGCCTTCGCATTTTTAAGTCTCTTTTTTTCACGTATCTAGCTTTCCATTGGCCAACATTAATTCCTCCACTTTTATGAGCAGTCTTCCGAGCTTTAGTACGGCGCAAATGCTGTTCAGCTACACATACTTCTAAATTTACAAACTGGGACTCTTGATGATCGGCTATTAAGAGTAGCTCATGCGCAGCTTCTTACTCTTCTTTGTAGGCTGCCGGAAAAGTGGACCCGAGAGTCACTTGAATGTATATACTGAGCTCTTTGATAAGCATTACTGCTTTGTAGTTTGTCTCTGGTCATATATTATCATGCCCGAATTCTGCTAGCTGGCTTGGTTGCTCGGACTCAATCTCGTCATGTCTTCTTTCCCAACCATTAGACTTACCCTGTTGCCCAACATAGCTACATAGCTACATCGTGATAAAAGGGTATTCTTGCAACCAATTGGCCACATTCATGATTTCCTGAAGGCGCTCTTGATAGTCTTCGGACATGGTCACTAGTGATTGGTAACCTGTTATGAAACCCTCCATTGAAGAAGACTCAATAGCTTCTTTATATTTATTCTAATAAAAATTTCAATATTTTGTATCTTCCTGAACTTTTGAGCCTGGGGCTTTGACAACACCCAATCGTTGGCGAATCCAAGCATCGACATCCTTATTCATATGCCACATACAAATCCTATTTCTTACAGTTGGAAAAACGATTTCTAGAGCATTCAAGAGTGCTCTGTCTCTGTCGGTCACAATCAGTTCAAGCAACTCTATTTCTTCAAGTGTAAGTAGTTGATGGAGTTGCTGTAGAGCCCATTTATATGACTCCATACATTCATTGGCCATAAAAAAAAGGGCTATTTGGATGGTCTTATTCGACCCCGTGACACCGCATATGTTGAGTATGGGTTTACAATATCTATTAATTTTATCAATTCTGTTAGTTCCCATGACACTACGGATGTTCAACAGATATTACCTGTTTGTCTTATGGGTAATGTCCAGCACAATAATATTATGAAAATCTTTAAACAGCAAAAATGGTCTAGCGCAAGGCGCACCGACCATCTACCTTCTTGTTTGTAAATAGGGATTGCTTTGTTTGCTTTTAAATCTTTAGCCTTTGTTTCTAAGAAATATATTGTTGTTAACTACACGATTATAATTTGGACCCATCGGTCACATTATCCAAAGCTCACTTAAACTTTTTCTCGGCTTGTGAAGGCCTTTAAAACTATCGCTCTTTATTAATCCGTCTCAACAGCATCAGGAACCTGTATAATCAGACGAAGGCCTATATCACGTTCTAATCGTAGTAATCGTGAAGGATGGCACCAAATTTTTATAAATAAACAATACAATCTTCCGAAAAATTACCTCGAACACCACCTAAATCTATCCAGTACCCTACTCTGCCACCACTTTCATCGCCTCATCCCCCTGGTATACTTCATCAATATGACGTTGTAGGCGAAGAAATAGATTATAATGATGATGATGATGAATTAGGCTCCCTGAGAAAAGCATTACAAAATACTTTGACTGTAAATAGGACAATGCAAAGTAGAATCCTGCAGCTAGAAATGTCTTCAAAACAAGCGGAGAACTTTGCTATTGATATCCCAGTCTTAAAAAACGAGTCTGTACTAGACTCTTAAGTTAATCACCGTAATAGAGATAGATTTCAGTCAAATCGAAACGCCCCCTCTGATAATATGACAATAATAAACGGCGTGCTGTAGTTCCAAACTTAACTTCAAAGCTAAATGATGGTAAGGAAATTTCACCTAACCTCTGGAAGTCACAAATTTTGGACAAACTGGAAGTATATGCAGAGGATTTTTTAAGTGAACGACATCAAAAAAAATTACCTAATAGATCAAACTGAAGTCGTTGCAAGAAAATACCTTGAGCCACTAATAAAAATTCGAATCAAGGGGTGTACGAACTTATTGATGATGTTGTAACATTTTTGGCAGATCCGGCGGAAGCCGATAATGCGCGAAATGATTACCTAAATCTCGTTATGATACCCAACCAAAAGTTCTGGGATTTTATACACAGTTTCGCATCGTGGCTAGCACGGCTGGCATCACTCAAGACTTAGTACTTCGATCAGACTTGCGAGACAAAGTTTTCACTCGCCTTCGGAGTATTGTTGTAAATTAGTGGCCCCTATATAAAAATCTTCATGAATATGCAGCGGCACTTCAGAATCAAGACGCAGATTATCATGCCAGGCACTCTCGAAATGATCGGCGCAACGAAAATCAAACGGCTTCATCTACTGGGAACAGGGCTCTTGGAAAAAGTACAACCTTTGTCAGTACTCAAAATGATACTTCTTCAGTTCCAATTAACGCCCCTCGACATTTTTCTTCTTCTACTGCACCTACTAATCATCAAACTTGCCACCCAGTACCCGTGAGCAGGGCAACAATAAACAATGCCATACAAGATTAATGAGCTTGACCATTTAGCTGAGCAAGAATATGATGAAGAATTTCTTAACAGTGATAATGATGCTCATTTGGAAAAGGGAAAAGAAAATGCGGCAACATTGTCCAAGACTCAAAGGAAGGGGGAAGCAGGATCTAAAAAGCAGTGGTAACCATGAGCTGGCAAATGTAACCATCAATGAAACATCAAATGTTAGTAATTCACCATTCTATTTTGATACTTGTGCAACATCTCATATGTGTCCTTATCCAGAAAGATTCCAACATCTTTCAGTATGTTCCGGACTTGTAACGTCAAGTTCCGGAGCGAGCATGTCAGTCAAAGGAAAAGGAACTGTGAAAATAAATTGCAAATTATCTGATGGGAAGATTTCTACATTTTGTTTGACCAATGTTTTGTATATACCAGAGTTAAATTTACCTCTCATTTCATGGCAGAAATTAAGCTTAAAGGGTTACAAGCTTCACGCTTATGAAAAGGTAATATTTGTAAAAAATGATAATCATGATTCATCAGGACTACGTTAGCACAGCAAAGTGTTGGAGAGGGAACAGCTGCTTCTCAGTTAGAAAAAGCCTATAAGAATATACTCGAAAAAGAGAAACAATTGCTTTTGTCTTCAAAGGAATTGGAAGATGCTAAGGAAGGTTTGAAAGAGCTTGAGAAATCGTCAGGAACTACTACTGTCCTTGGAAAACTTGCAGATGTTTTGGACCGATTGCAGATCCCTAACCACAAGTCTGCTATTATTCATAGTGGTGGTGTGTTCAATGGAGATAAAATACTGATTCCTATCTGGAAGGAAGGAATTCTCTTGAAACTCAAGTCCAACGCAGACCACTTCCCTACTGAACAGTCGAGAATGGCATTTGTATATTCCATGCTTGATCAGGACTGCCAGTCACACCTGCATAGATTCATTAAGGGTGGAGTAATACACTTTGAATCTTTCGATAAAATGATGAACAAACTTACAATCCTATTTGATGATCCGAACAGGGTTCGAGACGCGACAGCTAGACTCCATGCCAACAACCAAAGGAATAAGCCATTTTCGTCTTGGATCGCGGAAATTCGACGTGATGCATCCATAGCTGGATACGAAAGCTCTCGGGAACTTCGAAATATCGTGTTCCTCAACCTTAATCTTGAGCTTCAACAAGCATTGATTTATGAACGAGACATTTATTCTCTTGAATTCAACGAAGCAGTTGCCCGCTTACAAGATATCGATAATCGACTCCAAACCTTCTCTAGAAATATGGCTAGGTATAAAACCCGTGGAAATCAAGGTATATTTTCTAGAAATATACCTTCGCCTTCACTCCCCCTTACTACGACACAGGGCGGAGATGCAATGGATCTCTCTGCTGTGAGCCCGAAGCCTCGTGGTCCACTTTCAGATGAAGAAAAGGATCGTCGTCGTAAGCTG
>PEDP01000299.1:0-29112 GCA_002918395.1 Erysiphe pulchra | reverse complement strand
TGAAGATGAGAAGGGAATCATATAGACATCAATTTGTAGTATAAAGTACACCTCTCACTCACGTCTAGATAGAACCATAGATAGATTATTAACTACCTTTCAATATCTAAGAGCTTTAGTCCTTTTTATCTGAAACTGTGACACTTGGATGGATCTATGCGTGTAGTCTTTTAGCTAAGTCGAACTTACAGAAGTTTACTTTCCCTGCTATTTACACTCCTAGACGTGATTACTTCACTTTTATGGGAGATTATTTTTGATGAAATTCACATGTATTGCTTCGCTACATACTCCCGCCCCCCCATCAATAAATATCCAAGAGATTCATACCTTATAAAAATCTTTAAAAAAAAAATCAGACATCACTTTTGAGATTACTTTTCCAAATCATCTAGAAGGAAAAGAGATGGTCTTAAACCCATACTAGAAACAATAAAAATTCAAATCTGATACCTTTTTGACATCAAGGTCGAGAAACATTGAAGAAAAATAACTTTTGTGAGTTTCATGAGGAGCCACCACCAAAAAGGTAAACCAACTGAGCTTCATCAAGGCGTCCTAAACTCCGAGCAGCACCCTCATCTAGAGCCATGTCAACAAGCTTACGCTTTTTCTCCTGAAGCTCAACAATACGATCCTCAACAGTGTTTTTAATGAGAATACGATGAATTTCGACAATATTTTGTTGACCGATGCGGTAAGCACGGTCAACGGCCTGCATCTCAATGAAAGGATTCCAAAAAGGATCAAGTATTATGACCCGAGAAGCAGCTACTAGGTTCAGCCCCGCGTTGCCGGCCTTAAGTGATAGAAGCATGAGATTATGAGTGGTCGAATCACAGAATTTCTCCACAGCAGCATACCGGAGATCTGCCGACATTGATCCATCGTAACGAAGACAATTCCATTTCTCCTCTTCTATTGGAACCTGAAGTAGGTCAAGAAGAGAGACAAACTGGCTGAAAATGAGAATTTTTTGACCCTCGTCAAGAAACTTGCGAACTAGCTCCATACATTTAGAAATCTTTGCTGATGGTTGCCAGCGCGATTTCAGATACTTCATGTAGCGTTTACGATTTGCGGCAGACTTATTAGCCTCCTGCTTTAACATAGCAAGAGATAAATGTGTTTTTTTTTTTTTTCATCAGTGGGATTACTCTTCGACTTAAAAAACTGAGAAGATTTACCTTTGCCTTTGTCCCTTTTCTTAGAGAATTTAGTTTTTATTTCTCCATTTCTTACATCTTGATCATTTTTCGGGCCAGATACAATAAAATTACGAAGATCGCTATTCAGACTTCCTTCGTCCTCATCTTCCGTTTCAGAGCCGTCATCAGATTGCGTTTCCGAGTCACTTTCTGTTTCAACATCATTTTCATCGATTTCTTTCTTATCCAGAATGTGGACTTTCTTAAAACTAATATAGTCGATGACTTTGCTTAAGATAAGTGGTCCACGACAACTAGGACATTTAGAAACTACTTCTTTGCCTACTTCGTGTTCCGAGGCTCTTTGAAGTGCTTGTTGATCGCTAATCCTGGCAAGACACTCATTGCACGTATCATGACCGCATGGGATAATAATTCGTGGATTTTCGACTCCATCATAGCAGATTGGACACTTAATATGGTTAGAATTAATTAAAAGAAATGAATTTATTTCTAGGTAGCTTACTTCAAATGCACCATCACAATTTAATAATCTTTTAATAACATTTGGGGCAAGAGATCTTGCTAACCTTATCATTTCATCTTCTTCCACTTGCGACTCTGCGGGAGAGGCCTGGTCAAAATCATAGATAAGATGCGGATGACAGCAGGCTTGTCTCAAGCGGAGAAGTAGTACAAGAATGTTTGAATAGTTTCTTCCAACGGATCCTGCTGCAAGATACTTATTGAATTGAATTTTTGTTTTAGATTCAAGTGCGTTGTAAAAAGCACTTTCATCATCGTCAAATACTACATGCTGAATTTCTTCTATTTTCGGAGGTAGAGAAATGATCGGTTTTCCATCGATGAGTGTATTTTTCGTCCGACGAAAAAGTATTGCCTTTAAAAGGGCCTGAAGTTTCTTCATAGCAGATTCTATTGCAATTTCTGATCCGTAAGATCTAGAGAGTATGCCAAAATCCTTATTAAATATCAGTTCATATGAAGAGTATTTTAACACTGATCACATTCATACCCTATTGAATCTGCTCCACTCATTGTAAGGTTTGACTCTTAAGAATAGTACAACTGAGTATAGTTCAGCAATATTATTCATCATTGGAGTGCCAGTTAAACAAATCCGGTAAGTTGCGTTAAGATAAAAACAGGCTTTAGCACTAACAGTATTCCTATTTTTAATCGACTGAGCTTCATCGAGAATGATCCGATAGAACCGGCTCTTGGGACCGACAAGTGGAAAATTCTTTTTTAATATGGATTCATCAAGACTTTTACCTGGATGTGTTTCATTCCATTTTATCAAACGTCTATATTCTGAAGCCAAAGTTCCGTAAGTAGTCAGAACTATGTCATAGTGGCAAATATCGTCCCAGCCGTATTTCTTAGATGAACCATGGACTATAATAGTACTCAGTCGCCATTTATTTTTTATTTTTACCCTTATCTCCCGTTCCCATTGACGAATTAATGCCACAGGGCCGACAATTAGTGTGGTCTTCAATAATTAGCAAAACCAGATATATTGGGTTGAACATACTTTTCTAGAAATTGTAGATGAAGGTCTGCTAATTATAAGTGCAAGAGCAGATATCGTCTTGCCTAGACCCATGTCATCGGCCAAAATACCACCTTTAATTATAGACTCTTCTTTTGATTTTAGCCAGAACAATGCAATCTTCTGATGTTCGTACTAAAAAATGTTAATAACTCATCAAAAAGTTTTGAGGAGTGTCCTACAAGTGGATGTACAAGAGCTTCCGGTGTCTCTTCTCTTCGTGTCTCAACGTCCAAACGAATGTTTTTTGCAAGCTCCTTACATTCATCTTTCATCTCAGATTTTTTCATATCTGTTGAATAAAAGCGCCCTGAAAGATTGTCATAGATAGATTTAAGATAAAAACCAACATGTGGTGAGCCATGATCAGATTTAAAATGGTACATAGGACTCAAGTTGGGCTGATAAGATGAAGATGAACTATTCTGATGATTTAAATGATTTAGATTATCCTGTGTAGAAAAATTTGAACTTTCAATCCCGAAGCTAACCTCATCTTTGTAGTTATTTACGTCAGTAGAAATGGTGTTCGACTGAACGACCTCAACTTCTTTATCGCTTTCAGTAGAAAGAGAAATTTCAGATCTTATATCTGACTTATCGTCCAAGTCAATGAAAGCCGTATTTCTTTCATAAGTAGATGGTTCGCCTCTACTCCAACGGCTAAGGCTGAATACACTTGGTTGTTGTATTTCTCTTGATAAATTACCAGAAGATTGTGAGGTGTTGAAGGTCACTGGTTGCTCGGGTATAGGTGATCTCGGGTAACTGGACTGGTGGGCTGATAAATTAAATGAATAAGTATCTTGGAATTCTGCTTGGAGTTGCCGAGCATATTGTTCATCTAGTTTCTCACGTTTTATACGCTCCTCTATCTCTTTCTGCTGTTTAATTAGAGTATCTGCACAGCCATTCTCTAACTCGTCCACATTGTATATCCTGTAATAAGACTTAGTCGCAATATTGTATTACAATGGATTGTTACATAAGACAAATAGGTGAACTAACGGAAAGCGCTGAAATGTTGACCCTTGGTCGATATCCAAAGAATCCAAAGACAAACGCTGAAATTTTGTTACATGGCATGGAGATAATGCTGCACTGTCTGAATATTCGGAATATTGTCGTTTTCGGTATTGAGGAGTTTGAGGAGTTTGAGCTAGGAAGTAATCAGTGTATATTTCAAGCTGATCCGAAGCAGTGGAATGAGAAGTATAATAGTAAAAGCTCTTTACTGCTACTTATTGAGTGCCATCTCATCGTAGCCTTAGTAGGTGATTTGCTGTGAATGACCAAATGGGCATCAAGAAAAAAAGACAATAAACGAAATTATCTCGCATACTAAAATCGATTACTGACCTACATGACTATTCACGAATGCTGATTGATTGAGTCCATCTGAGATACCAGAATCGAAGGTTTGTGTGTCAAGTGACGAATTAAAGGCAATAGACTCGGCTGGAAAAGAGTGAGAAGTAATATTAGACGTACTAGATTCCGGGACTGCTGTATTGAAATCTTTCCTGAGATTCTGATATTGTTGTCGAAGTACTCGAAGGCGCTCTGTTATTTCTTTCTCCAACTCCTGTCTATCGGAAACCGAATCATCAAGAGACTCAAGAAGTGCTAGTTGGAGGTTTATTTCCTCCTCTACATTCAATATCTGCTCCTGTGTCATATTTGAGGCTTGCACTTAGAGCGATATCTTTAGTTGCTCCAACGTGTAGACTTAATCAATATTTATATGAAACTTGTAGAATGGTAACTTCGTTGATGGAAAGGGATTCTTCATGACATCCTGGAGCTAAGCCTGATCTGTAATGTTTGGGTTGGGAGTAAACCGAGGTTTGATACTGTATCACACCTCCCACTTCTGAAATCCAATACATCCAGCCTAAATTAATAGGAACAAATGAATTTGTGATTTGCGTGATGGCGAGTAACCAAAATGATAGATTCTATATTTTTTGACGTAGATGATGTGTTTCTGTTGCTCAGCTCAGCCCCTGACTTCAAAGTTCTACAGGGTACCTATTTGATAGTATTTTTCTGTTGTTTGCTTGTTTATCCATAGTTTCCTTAGCAACGTAACTTAATTAAAATTTACAGTTTAATGAGACAAAAGTTGGTGTCTTAAGAATAACGTAAGCTAGACTTCAAGTTCTCTATCACAAACTTTAAATATCTTAAATCTGAATAAGTCCACTTTTTTATATGGATACCATATTATTATTTTTGCCCGCAGTAAAAGCCATAACTCAATTGCATACCAGACACGCTGATTACATTTTGGTTTGTATAATTAGAAAGGAGGAATGTGAAAGTTGGAATAAAAGACATTTTCATGCCAAAGAGGGAGGAAATGTATCACACAAGAATAACAAAGGGCCAGAAACGTGAAAAATATATTCACAGAGTAGATTGTCCTTGTCGAATTCATGCACGACAGGGACCTAAGACACTGTAGGATTTGTTATTTTGACCATAAAGGCCGAGTAGGTAATATACATAATTAGCCTCTAGCAGAAGTCGAAGCATTTGCAGAACACCGTCACCTTAAAATAAAATATCCAATCCTCTCAATGTAAGGGGAGGGGCTGACTTATTGTAACCCCTTACTTTTGGCAAAACAAATAAGCGCCCAACTCCAAAGCATTGCCAAAACTATTACTCTCAACCTATCTATTCTGATTATATCACATTAAAATAACCATTCCCAAAAACGGGTCAGCTCACATATCACTAGTCCTGAGCTTCAGAATGTGATATTCTGTGAGTCCTTTGAAGAAATTACTCTTTCACACTTTCACAACAGAGTGAATGAACTTAAGCCGCACAAAAGCTTGGTAAAAAGTTAACGAAATTGAAAAAATAATAAAATTCTGCTAAAATTCAAGGCCAAGGCCATCACACAAAAAAATCTCTGAATCGAATTTTGCCATAAACATGCATACATAGTGTTTAGAAATCTTCCTAAAATACCACCTTAGAAATGAAAAAAATAAAGGTATCAACAAACATTTAATAATTGACTCCTAACATTCCATAACCACTTATTTCTTATCTCGACTGAATCTCCTTTAAATTTGAGCATGCATTATTTTCAATAGAAAGATTGTTTGCAAATTGCAGCTAAGTAGCCGCGAAATAATGGATAAAACGTTCAAAATCTTAGTTGAAAGCTTGTCTCTATCTTTTCACTATAGACTTTGCTAGTTATATTGATTGATACAGATATTGAAAGAGGATAGCAGGAAGAAAAAATAGCTTCTCCACGTATCCTTGATCAATATAGAGATATTTGTGATACGATTCTTTCAAGACAGCCGTAATGATAATTAGATGGGCAAAATTGACTGAATTGGTTTATATAATTGGGAAGTTTACTCTTCAAGAATGGAATTACCAAAATGCAGCTTGGAGATCCATATTCTGATAGAGTTAGCGCTTCAAATTGGCTGGCCCAGGTAATTTCAAGTATCTCTATTTCTTCTTTGAATGAAAAAAACAAAAGTATCCTTGATTAATAGAATCATATTACGAAAAATTCTTAAATCACACTTATATAAATGCATTTCTGTGATGGATTGTATTGACCAAATATGTAAGGTCCAAGTGAAATTAGACTCATAAAACATTTATGTATATATATACTTATACCTACGTTGGAGCGAAGTAGGCTGGAAAATTACAGACAAAATGGCTTTTCATTTCATTCTAAAAAAAGGTAACGGCAAAGCTTCCCCCCCAAAAAAGATAGAGAATAGAAAATAGGTACTACAATCTTTCGAAATCAGTTACTTATTTTTTCCCACAAAAATAGATCTGATGATGGTCAATTAGTAGCTCTTATCATTCCCAATAATATTATAGGTTAAAGTAAAGTTTCTAGACTTTTCGAGGTTAAAAAATATTTTTTTTGCGAGGAATAGGTTATTTTTTTCTTCCGCTGATCGATGGAAGAGGGTAAATGTCAAAATCGAAGGAATAAGAGCATGGTAACTTTTTCGTTTTTTTCGCGTTACGAAACTTGTATAATTCATCTTGATGAGGGTAACATTCGTTTTCTTTTTTTCTTAAAAAAAAGGGAAAATCCAAACGTAGATCAATCATCCAATTGATTATCTTACAACGAGCCATTTGAAATACAACGCAGAATAAAAATGTATTGGTCAAAATGTGACTCATGTTAATTTTTTTCGTACTTCAAAAGAGACCCATAGATAATAAAACGTACAAACACCTATTTGTCATAATGTTAAAAAATTAACCCAAGTTATCGCTCAAATTCCACTATATTTTGCGCCTCTAAGCCTTCGGAAATATCTTTGTTTGGACTAAGTGGAGACTTGATATACTCCAATGTTGCGGATTTATCTATTAAGGCTTCAAAATCCTTGGGACTTCCAGCTTCTGCTTCTGCAATATCAAGAAGATCTCTATCTTCACTTCGCACACTTCTTCGTTCAGGATCTCCATAGATTCCATTATTTCTTGATCCATCATATCCTCTATCCTCTTCATCTTCCTCCTCATCAGGTCTCAACCCTGAGCCAGAATCTATTTCTTTCTGTGTCTCATCCATACGCCTTCGCACTTCTACAGCTACTCGCATACCATCCGTAACAATATTATCTAGAACACCACGAAGACCTTTAGCCGGCGGGACTACACCGGCTGAGCTTGGACCACTAATACCAATACTAGAGGAGCTACGGTATGATATATTTGAGAAAGTGGTAAGAGAGGAAGATGGTCTCAAAATGCCTGGAGAGGTCAGGTCCTCAGATATGTAGAAGGAAGCTGGAAATGAAGATTCAAAAAATTGTTCGAGAAGTTCATCAGCAAGAACGACCATACGGAATGTTGGTAGTGTGATATGAAGCGGTTTTAATGGGTTAAGAGCTACGTTTGCCACTATAGATGCTTTGCGATCAGTGGGAAAAGTTGCAACTTCTTCTGTTGTTGGAGGAAAAGATCCTGAGTTTGAGTTGTTTTTGGTGGCCGATTTTTTGGAGGATAATTCTATTAAGTTCTCTTCATCATCGCTATCATCAGCCAGTCCGAAGCTATTTTCATCGACAGATTGTTGGACAGTACCATCTAGCGCTAAGCTTTTCATGTTATCTGAATCGGCATATTCAAAGCACCGTCTAATGAACCCGCTAACACTACTCAAGAAACGCTCATTGACATTTCCTTGTACTTCATTGGAGGTTATACTCCCATTTTCGATGTCAGTAAAGGTTTGAGAAGAAGATGAGGCTAGCGTACCCCCAAGTCCACGACGTGACAAGAATAATAGCGTTTCAGATATTCTCAAAATACCTTCTCGATCAACTTTGCCGTCACCATCATCATCATATAACTCAAAAAAATATGTTATACTTCCCATAATATCTCTCTTTCCTTTGATATTAGCTATCCCAGTTACAACATTTTGTAACGTCAATGCAGAATTATTATCCACATCCCATCGTCTAAATAGTCTTTGCATAAATTCATGATCAGCAGGCTCTGGATTACCGCTACCCCATTGTGATAGCGAGTTGTCTTTTCTTCTTGTATTGTGTCTAGAATTCTTCCCCCTTTCAGCTGTCACATTTTTTACTGGAGTCAACGGTGAGTCACTTATAGCCCATTTCGTTACACCTGCGAGAAATTCTCTAAATGCATCATAGTCCATAAGAGTTGGGCTTGGGCCTAATCCAACTCTTCCCTTTTCTACGGTCTGCTTTTCACTAAGACCATCAACAACACTGGATTTATTTGCTTTCTGAGCTTTTCTCTGTCTTTCAATTTCAGCTTGGATTATTTGGTTTCTCTGTTCACGTTCATACAAAACTCCATAAAATCTATCATAAAGAGCTCCTAACTCATCTAAGCTTAATTTTTTGCTATCAGGTCCAAGATTACGTATCGAAGTACGTTTAGCAAAACTCTCTATACTATTCAAAACAGCGCCCTTGTGTTTAATCCTTTGCTCATTGATACTATTTTGAGTAATGCCAGAGAATTCTTTGAAAGCAACAACCATCAGTTCTTGGAAGCGTGTAACCGCTCGAAGCTTGGGGTTTTCGGATTTTGGATGGACTGACTCGTCTAATTTAGAGAAATAAGATTTTAAAACAGATATAAAAGCCCCATCATCGTTTGCGTCTAATAATTCTTCGCCATTGATTCTCAAAATTGCCAGGCCAATTTGAAAAAGAACCTTGGGTCCTTCTAGAAAAAAGACATCTAGGACGCGGAAAGCAAAAACCAGTGGCATTGAGTTGATATACAGCGAAAGGAACCAAGGAAGTGAGACAACTGAAAGCTGAACATCTGATTTAATAAGGTGCTGCCATAAGATTGGCATTGTCTTTTCCACCAATGACTCAAAAACACGCTGGTCTAACAAAGTTCCATACATCGTCATTGAATAGTAGCCTGGCAGAAGCCTATCACATAGTGTAGAGAGTAAGTAAAAAGCCTGGGATTCAGACATGTAAATAAGGAGTGCGGCGACAACAATATTCATAGCTTGACAGTAGCCGACAGATTCATTTATCCAGCTATAAGCAGTAAGAACTCTTCTTAAACGACCAATTCCTTCTTCACTCTGAAATCCTGCATATTCTGGTAAACTCCTATTTAAATCTTTTTCTATCTCATCAATAGCAAGTGATTCATGACCTTGATACTTATCTAGAGTATCTGTGTACAAATTAGGATTTTCCAACCTTAGAAAAAGAGAACCCGATGTTAATTCCCAAATTTCTCCTCTAAGACGATTGGGTAAACCGACACGAATCAACTTATGAAAAGTAGGCTGACGTACAGAGGTCACATTTCGTCCATTTTCTCGCAAGTATTCTGCCCATAATCTCATCTTACTTCGATCTCTAAGCTTTTTGGGATCACCGGGATAACGGTATATCATCCCTAGTCCAGCATCTGGAGGTTCACTCGAGTTTTTACCATCACTCTGAAGAAGATATTCAGAGTAACATTGAGAAACGACTCGTCTCATCTTACCCACATCTCCAACCCCCCTTTTCAAACCCTTTTTAAGCCCATCACAAAATCTCTCGCATGCTTGCCGAGTCCCCGCCAGCTGAACTGTCATTTTCTGTAGAGAGATCGGTATTTTTGATACATTACTTGAAATTTGTTTAGTAAGCCCATTCCATGTTGTTATTGCTAGCGCAAACTAAAGAGTTAATATCTGCAAGATATAATAAGCAGTTATGTAGCCTACATGGTAACTTTGGCTGTGAAGTCGCTCAACACGCCTGATGGCACACAGAGGTAGAGTAAATCCATTTCCTCCTGGCCCTGCACCATGTGTTTGACCAGTAAATACAGAAGAATTGCTTGTACTCGCAGTTTGCAAGAAGCTTGTTTCTTGAGTGGAGAAGCACAAGTAATCCTCGCTAAGGTGTAACCTGCCAAAGTAATGATACCCTCTATCTCGATCTTTTTCCCCTTGTGTTGCATTAGGATTACAGGATATAGGAGGCGAAATAGTAAGCTCTGCAGCAATCTCTTGCAGAGGCGTTTGAGAATCTGGAAGCCGGAATTGATGGCGAAAGAGGGTTGCCTTTGCGGGATTTCGTTCAGAATCAGAGATATTTAGTGCTTGAATTGGGTCGATAAATGATTGAGCCTTTTGCACTAGACTTGATAAATTGAACATGGCTCATTGTCTCTGCTACATGATGTGTTGTCGGAGTGTTCAGGCAGTGCCATTCTGTCTGTGAACAATGCACGGGCCAACACACTCACTCGGATGTAGTGAGAGTCAAAAGCTTCCCCCTGTTTAATACTATAATCATTAGAGTTTTCTTCCAGTTAGCAGTTGGAATGAATGACATTGATCTAATGAATAATTGTGTCTCGTGTGAGACAGAAATCATCCATTTAAGTTAAGTGAGAAGCCTTCTATTATTGTCGCAAATCGCCCTTTCAAGCCTCTGTCTGCATCTGTCTTAATTCTCGCTTAGAAATAGGACTAGTTTTCTATAGTGACATGTTTTATTATCAACCTTAGTAGCCCTTCAAACATACCTCTGCTTTCGGCTTTGATGACTCATCTACGTAAGCGCGGGCAAGCGAGGCTGAAATCTTATTTCAATCTAATTGGCCTAAACCAAGATCAAGTTTAATTTTAGAACAATTGAAGTTGACTAAACTTATGGCCTTGCATCAGCTGGTACATGTTACTCCAAGATTCTTACCGCTTAACTGCTAGTCTTAGAACAAGATACATGCGATGATAGCAAAGCCTTGCGAATAAAGTACGGTCTGTAAGAAGAATTTCTTAGATCTTCGGAAATTTTATGAGGTTTTCTTATTTCTTTTTGTAAAACCATTTAGACACATGATGGCTAATTCTGCCCTATAGCGAATCAAGGAAGCGTTGGCTTAGCAACAGAATTTCATGTAAAGAATAAAGCTTGGTAAGCAGTTACTGGTAACTGCGGATACAATTGGAGACTAAAGACTAACGGGTTTATTCAACCATGTGAAGGTTTTGAAAAGCATGGTTACATAACCTGAATAAAATAAGTGAGATGATATTAATGCCAGAACACAGAATGCATTGATTAGTGGGCAGGTTAATGAAGCATAGCTATCGTTTGAAATGCAGAAGATGGCTCAAATTAATATGAAAATATCGATCAAGCTTATGGGCGATATGTCAGATTAACATCTAATAATGGTATCAGATGAGATAGTGATAAAAAGATCATTAAACAGCAGTCTGCATCCTTTGGCAAGGTAAGACTAAGCTCAGATTTGATACAAAACTGGCTTGCTAAAGGTAAAGTATCTGAAAGTCATAGGGACAAGGCGTACGAAGTGTGGGAAACGATGCAAAAAGTAATAAGAGCTTCAGAACTAGCTGAGGAGACTCAAACACTGATTAGATCTTTTTCTACTAGTAGTCTTCTATAAGAAGAGAACCCATCTTTAAGAACAAATTTCCATTTTTCTTATCGTGAGGTGTCACTGTATTTGTTATAGGGCTTTCTCTAAAGTTAGTTTCATCCTAATCAAAAGTGGATAAGTGTTTTAATATGCTATTCTCGTAATGTAAGATGGACTTCGTTTTAGGAATTGAGGCTTAGTCCGTTTCAAAGCCTGTTCATCCACCTTATGCTAGAAGAAAAGTACATCACGTCATCTTTCCACGTTGAATTTCGATATAAGCGAGTCCAAATAATGTTAAGGCCTGTGATGTTTACTCAGGTATTGTTGTAGCGGTAGCTTGAGGAATCTCCCTTTATTAAAAAATTATTTAGCATCGTGCCGGCGCACAGCATATGATAATTGTGATCGTATGCCAGTTACTACTATACGTATTAGTTTTCTTTAAGTGGACCTAAACTATACTATATAGAAGAAAGACATCTGGATGCGGTCTTCTATAATAACAGAGAAAACGTAAGAAAATACTGTTTACCGTAGAAGAGTTCCGTGTCTAGCTTCTTCTAAAATAAGTTTTAGTTTACGGGGGACTTTTTGAACCCTTTTTGGCTTTCCTCATAAAATTTTGAGTCTTGTACCTAACTATTTGTCGAGAGCAATAGCACCAACAGATGTTTCCAGGATCCTTTGAATCCTAGTACTTGATTGTGTTGGTCCAGCCTGTATTTGTACTCTACGGCGGCCTAACTGGCAATATTAAAAATGTGCTGGAGACTTTTTTCAATTACAAGAACAAGTTAGGAGTTCATTATCATGATTAAATCGATGATGATAGTCTGCAAAATTCCCATGACTAGAACGAACTGATAGGAGATATTAGATATTCTAGTGATCATCTTTTTAGTTTAGCAATTTATTTTGTAGCATTAGAATTCGAGCTAACTTAAAGCTCCTTGAATCTAGTTGGGACGTGTTCTACCCAATAGCATAGAATTAAAATTTTATAGCTGTCTTTAATTCGTCGTTTTGTTCTTGCAATTTTCATAGGGAAGTGTGTTGAAGGATCTAAGCACGCTACTTTGTCGAGAGGACCTGAAGTTACTATCTCGATGAGGCCACTTTTTGGAAAGTTGTTGAAATTTTTTAATTCGAGTCGAGCTCGTAACTTTCAGGAATTCTGACATTAAGTGCCTCTTTATTTTCAAGACATATTTTTATATTTGTTGTATATCAAATCATAAGACTTCTTTTCGCACTTGCTTATCTATTATTTGCACCTAAAATTCCTGCGTCAAATACATTGGCTGAAAGTCCGAGCTGTGCTTTTCCTTGCTCAACTTTATACTTTTGTGCTCTGCGGATAGAATAACCGGCATCAACTTAATTTTCTATAAAACCCCCATCTGATAAAACAAAAGAGGTCTGGAAAGTTTTAGGAATAAGGAAATTAATTGTATAATCGGAGACCGTTGGCCTTTGCAACTACACCAAGTTTGGTGTGTAAAATTCCAGGTGTGTAAGCCCAATAAGAAGAAAGAGTATCTAGATAGAGTTATGGATAGATTCTTTGGAAATTTCATATCATTTAAGACGAGTTCTATGTTCGACGAAGGGGATGACGTGAGTTTGCAGCAGCTACTCTGATTGCGGGACAGTCATGTCTTTACTGAAGCTAGATCAGAGCTAATCCTCTGCCTATTTGACGTAGAAAAGCTGGTATTGAGGTTGTTCGGTTGACAGGGAGGAAAGCTTAAGCTGCATCATTTATCAGGTTTTGTTGCTTAGATGAGGTTTCCTTCGATGTTTTACTGGAAAACTAAGTTTCTGCTAGAGCCGAGGACTGAAAGGTTTATCGGTTTAATAGCGGATCAATGTTATGGAAGATATTGAAGAGAATTTTGATGTAGTTAAAAATAGCTCGGATATTACCACAAGCTCGAGCGATGTGATGTTGGAATTTAAATTTTCGGTCACAAACTATAATAAGTCATCGTCCATGTTCGTTGGATCTAGTTTCTCGGTCATTGAAGTAAATTCTTGGTTTAAGTGGGGACCAAGGCTTATTATGGGAATATTGGAGTTTTGTTTTTTGGGTTCAAAGTGGATTCCATTTTCTCGTCTCCAAGTTAGTATTTATGCTAGATGTTGTTTTTGAATTATTTCCGCGTATGGAAGAATAGAGGGAGCTGAAGCAAATACAGCGATTTTGTCAATCGAGATACGAAAAGCACCTTGTGTATTACCAGGAGAAAAAGCATTAATGAGACTGGAAAGCCTTAAGGTAGAATAGAAAGTATATGTAGAGGAGCAGAGATTTTTCAGTCAAGTGTGATAGTTACTTCATTTTGGGTCATAAATGAGACTAACCAGCGTATTAAGTTATAGGGCTAACCTCGTTCCCGGAGCGGGAGGCTAAGTTGTTTTTTTGCATCCAAATGCCCCTTTGATATTCGTTGTGATAATGTCTAGAATTTCTTTATTGGCTTAAGTTGTTTAAATATTACATACTAGAGATATTGTTAGATCAATGGCTAATCGTCTGGGGATTGATTGCACTGCATTGATACTTAGCGAGTATTTGATCTTTTACTACAATGAAAGAAGGACGCCGAATTACTTGACGATCAAGACCGTTTCTAGGGCAGGAGAGTAGAGCAATAGGTCAACATAGTTTGGGTAAAGTCCAATTACGATTACCAGATTTAGAAATGATTATGACTTTGGCTTTCTTAAAGACTGTCTATATTATCACACTTGCAAAATGAAACTGATATTTGCTGCCCAAATATCAGCCAAGCATGTGTTATTGTAGTTAGTAACTGGGATCTCATCAGGCCCAGGAGTAGATGACGTTATTTGACGGCTTGAATGAAATATTTAATAATCGATAAGTGGGGACCAAAGTGTACTGAGCTAGCAGTCTTCCAACTAGATCTAACAATAAAATAGCCCTTACTCCATAGACATATTGTAGAGCTTAACGAAGTGCTTCTTCTTTACTGGAATAGCGTCATTGTAGGAGGATAAACCCGAGATTTGAATTCGGAAATTTGATTTAGTAACGGGAAACGGAGCTAGATCCAAGGGTTGAAGAGTATGCGATGATTTTAGAAGAAGAAAAAGAAAATAGATTTCTTTTTATTTACAAAGAATCATAAAATCAAGATGAATATGGCTGTCAAGGTTGTAAAGTATCAGTATTTGATGGCGGTCGTTAAATGCTACTCCTGGGATAAATACTTGCTCCGGCCACTACTCAAGACCGATTTCATTTAAGGTTCAGTCACTGTCTAAAGTAGTTTATAGCCAGTCAGGTTTTTGATCAGTGAACCATATTTTCTAGAGATGACGTTCCTAAAACATCATTAGAAATTTCAATTTCTGGCCGGTTACTAACATTGCCTTACTACTGGACACCCATTCGCGATCTTCCGGGGTCTCCACACGGATTTTTCTTTTCTTAGAGCTCGAAAGTACAAGTACCTTAGAATTATCAGAAACCCCCAATGCTATCACAGTTTCATCCATATTCCATAAATCACATAAAGACGCGTTGAGCTAATTATAGGTTGATTTAAATAGATCCTGAATTTGAGGCTCATAGCTGCCTTGGCTCTAAAAGACTCAATCTCCCTTTCAAAAAGAGTTTGTGTGCGAGAGTTCCGTTGTGCTTCTTGGGGGTCACTATTGTTGACTAGAATTTGGGTGGCCATATCTCGAGTTCGGAAATGGCTAAGTGGACAACCTTTCGAATCCTCTTGTAAAATCCAATCTGCAATGACTTTCTCTTGATCTAGACTTAGTCTCCGGTAAAGTTGCTGAGCTTTGGTACAATGTAGTATGCCTGCAAGTCTATCTCGAAATGTGCTCTGAAGGATAATATACGCAGTAGTATCTCTTTCACCCTTAGAAATCCCATTATTAAAATCACTGATAACTGATTGAATTGTATCCTCAAAAATTATCCATACTCAGTCAGGTTGTGGTTATCTACGCAATGTTGAAGTGGGCAATGCATAATTATTTAGGTGGACAGTAGGATATCGAGACTGTGTGTAGAGTACTGAATTTTTCTAGGCCTGTAAAGCAATTAATTCCAATAAAATATATCCTTCGAGCGCGGCAGAAATCTCAATGTGCTGCACTACACTCTCTAGTCCACCATGGTGCTCATCGCTGCTTTGTGTGAGTTAAAGGGCTTTAACTTTGCCAATTTTACTTCCTCTTCGGAAGGTTTTGTTATAAAGGAGCTGCTGATATTAGTCCGTTTAAAAACTAAGTCCTGTAGGTCATATGTAAATTCAGTTGATGTAGACGATTGGCTATTTTGATGTTCTTTTCTTTGGCACATTTACAAGTGTCCAGAGTCATAGCCAGCTAGCATGTTGGCGACCTACTTACTTATAGTATATCAAAGTCTGTATTTAGTTCTATACCATCTAGATGAAAAGCCATGAACTATTCATCCTCGTAACAATAACAAAAGTCATAAACCACGCATGCCTGCAAATGAAATGGCTTAATGTGAGCAGGATGTGCCAAATAACTTTCAAGAAGCTTTTTCTTATGAAGTCGTTTCACTAATGAGCGAAATAGAAAAGTGGACTTTAGATGGTCCTAAAGGAGGGATGCAATTCCTGTCGAACCCTGCATGACAATGGAGATTTATTTTAAGACAATTGACTAAGCTATCAAGATTATTAGTCCATTTGAATTCCATTGCTGTTGATAATGATGCGATTGAGCGCATTTTCAGTGGCATTGGCTGGCTGTATTACAATCGTCGGAAGTGACTTGTCCGACCACACGTGAAGCGCAGTGAGTGGATGATGAGTCCCAAAATTCACTTGCCTTGTGTTTGATATCATAAGGGCCTTTCTAAAGTTAGATACATATTTTAGTAACGGAAAAAAATGTGAAGAGAGTGTGCATCCTTGAAAGTGGTGAGGTGAGCCAGAAAAAACTTGATGAAGTTAGGCTTATATATGAGACTATTTTTTGTTTCTCATTAAAGTTAAACTATTAGTTTGCCAAGGACCCAGATTTGATCAAAATTGCCATAAAGCGACTTGAAAATAGAGTCATACAAGTTTAGGTGCCTTCAGTAGTCTTGACATGCCTGCGCGGCACAGAGAGGAAATATATACCTATCTTTTGAACATTGTAAAAGAAACTATCGTAGGGGTCTAAATTAAAATTAAAATCAGAAATCATAATCTATATCGTAAATCTCTACCGTAAACATAACGCCTTCATTAAAAAATAGCAAATAAAGAATCTTGTGTAGAGATCTTGTCGTCAAAGAAGTACACAACTAGGTTTTTTTAGTCCGTCACGGCCTTTAATTGATTCAACTTGGAGGATGAAAAGATATCCAATTAAGTTGCCCTTTAACTTTTCAACTAACTGACCAGCCGCTTTTGCCGAGCCTCCTACGATTTAAAAGTAAGGCACCACTCATCAACATAAACATCAAAACTGGAGTTCTTACCGGTGGCTATAATATCGTCGACAATAAGCACAGATTGGCCTTCTTTAATGGAACCAACCTGCATCTGGAAATGATCTATCCCATACTCTTTCACGTACGAAGCCTCAACCGTTGGTCCTGGTAGTTTGTTACGCTTCCTTACAGGAGCAAAGCCTGCACCAAGTCGTGAGGCTAGGCTAGGACCAAAAAGAAAGCCTCGTGCATCGAGGCCTACAACCACGTCTGGACGCGTGCCGTTTAAGAAACAAAGTGCCTCTAGTTCCAATGCTCGAATGAGAGATAGATGAAGGTCGGGGGCGGCAAACAGTGGGAAGATATCAACAAACATTACACCTTGCTGAGGAAAGTCGGGGTAATACCCAAGTGCCGATTTTAACAATGACTTTCTACTGGAGAGTTCGGTGGCACTGGTGGTACTGGAGGAGGGGTCATTTCTCGAGGCGACATTGTCTAGTGGAGAAGCAATGTTATCTGAGGATTTCGTCGCGTCCGGAGATTGTTTTTCAGTCATGATGAAGACGTAGGAGGGTTATCGAGAGAGACTAAGTGAGGCTAAGGGGTTTTAGAGCAAGATGGTGGTGGATAGTTTGAACGAACATATTTTATTTAACCTTCACTGGCGGGGAGAGGGGTAGGAGAAAAAAGGGGAGCAGCAGGATAAAAATGTTGTTTTTCTTCTTACTTTTAGTCTTTCGAGTGTGGCACTGGATAATTGAAGAGGTAGGTGATATCGACTGATTACTAATCCCGATGGAGATGAGCTGGTTTTGGAAGATCCTCGTCGGTATCAAAGGATCCACAATTTATATAAAGAGTTTTCGGAAACTCGGCCCCTTTGAAAGGCGATGGAATGGGAGTTTTTTAAGGGACCCGAATGGGTAAATTACGGGTCTTCTGCATTGCATTTCATTGCATTGCATTGCATTGCGTTACATTGCTGCTGCTGCTGCTGCTGACCCTTGATCCGTAAGGTACTCACTAACTGACTGACTGATAGACTGAACGGATGAAAAGCCCAAGTTCCTAACTGATATGTGGTCGATCGACTGTGCCCACCCACTCACTCACTTACTCACTCACTGCCTTGAATAATGATGCCGAAGCTAAAGCAAAGCAAGCCCAAACACAAAAGAAAACATACGAATCTCAACGTCTGACATTATTTTATTCATGGTCCATTCATGAGTTATAAACAGATTTGTGCGGCTAGCCAGCCAGTTAGCATGCATAGATGAGACCTATTTGCTTATCGGAAAAACTATCAGCTCGCGCACAACATTCATAACTGAATTGTGATAACAACATAAAAATAATTATCTTCACCGGCTTCTTGTTTTACTTTTTTTAGTTTAGCGCGCCTACAACACCACCAGCCAGAAACGTCCAAAGCTGATGAGAGATTTTCAAAAGATCCATTAGAGTCTGCAATGAGCGAGCAAGACAACCTGGATTGTGAGCGAAAACAATAGCCCTAAGCTGCGAATAATAGATAGTTGCATTCATAATTACTGGTTTCAGAGCTTTCTTCATTCTACCTACCCTTCGCAAAGCCCCAGAATAAGCTTGTTTGGTTGGCTTGGCAGATTCAAAATTAGAAGAGACCTCACATTCAAAAAATAAAAAGATCTCCCGGAATCCTATAAACAAGCGCTCGCAAGCAGGCGACTAAGGAGTCGGATATCTGCGACTGGCGCACGAACGAAATTCCAATATTTTCGATGGAATAACTGATAACTAGGGGCTTTTTTTTTCTTTTAGATTCTCGATGAAAACTATTACAGGGGACTTATTTGTCTGTATTTAAGCTCACTCATGACTGTGTGGTTAAACGCGACCGCCGAATAAACGGCGTTTAGCAACTCTACCTTTATTTTTCTATACACAAAAGCTTGAACCTTTTTCTGACCATCATCGCAGCGAGTAGGCTGCATTACCGGCCGCTCTGTGCACGAAATAGTGCATGAATCGGCGAGCGAGAAGAAAAAAAATAATCTTTGAGGGTTTCTTTTTTCTCCCCCCTTCCAAATAGCAGAGAAAAAGAAAAAAAAAGAAGTCAACGAGGGTATAGATTTCTTAGTGTAACTTTTCTATCTCTTTTTTTTTTTCCTTTTGCTACAGATGGAGTCTAGAAAATGGGCATTTTCCATTTTCTGTGATTGATAAAACGCATGGGTGATTAGATGGAACGGGCGTCGCCTAGCTAGATCAGTGTTATGTGAGCATAACTATGTATGCCTTATTGTGAAGGTAATTAATTGCTAATCTGTACCCCCTGTAAATTGCTGCTCTGTACCGTACCCCCTGCTACCCATGCACCACTGCACGACTCATAATGGTAATTTAGCGCTAAATTTACCCTGTCTAGCGCGACTATAATCCTTGTCTTTGAGTAGAATTGCTGGGTAAAAATCATACTTCTTCTTGACATGTTTTACGGCTCGAGATTGTGTATATGAGGAAATTACGTGTATTTTGGTACTTCATACTTTTCAAAAACGCTAAAGCAACTCAGCAAAAAAAAAAATATCCCTGCAATAGCTAATTATCCAGTCAAGATTCCACTCGGATTGGCATGGGTGTTTTTAGAGGTATCTAGGTCAATGGTACAGTATTTTTATCGAAGGTAAAAAAAAAGTGTACAGTTGGCGCCACCCAATATCATTGTCTATTTATTCCTTGTTGAAAAACTGTATCATCGACCAATAGAGCTAAAAATAATCAGAATAAAACAGAATCTACCCTATGGCCACGGTAGAAAATGTAGGTGGGTAAAAGTGGAGACCACTCTTGCTTCAGGGATATGACCCTGCTAGCGTCAAGCTAGCAAAGTTCCAAAAACATTTGACACCTGGATAATGAGGTCAAAATATGCACAATTGATTTTCCATCGACTTCACAAATCATCGTCGCACGTCTGCTCAATTATACTTACCTTCACTATAATTAGTAGCATTGCGTTGTAACTACCATATCTTTCATACTTACACAGTAAATAATTTACAATCATCGAGTAACTATATTTATATTCATTTATCAAATCTTCCATATCTATTATCAAGGTCGAACTTTTAGCAGACTGAGATTGCATTTCGGAACTGATTATTTGCACAGATGAATTCTTCTCAGATCTCACCTTCTACACCTCAAAAGAGGCAATGCTCCTCCTCACTCGACAGCTAAGACGATGGAAGAGGTGGGAGAGAGGGCCGTTACGCCTATTTCTTGGACTCCTAACTCCCCAGACCTTAATCCGATAGAGGCTGTTTGGGACAGTATGAAAGACTACATTCAGCTCAACTATCCAAGTCTGGGCGGCGGAAAAACGATCTCAAGTTAAACTTTGAGTAGTTGTGAAGGAAGTACGGGACTCAGTGCCCTCTGAATACCTTGTCAAACACATTGAGACCATGGCGGCTAGATGTCAGGCGGTTATAGCTGCTGATGGGGGACCGACAAAGTACTGAGGACTGAAGTTATTATCTGCTGTAAATCTTATGATCGCATAAATACTTATGCAGTAAATCATATATAAATTAGGCTTAGTTTAGAAGAATTGACCCACATACATTTTTTGCCAAGAAATTTCATAAATACAGGGGATAACCTCTATTTGGTGGTAGATCATGCTTCATTAGGCTTAGACTATCTCGCTCATACCCCTACCAGGGGTTCCACCTATATTTCTACCGTGGCCATAGGGTATCGAATTATTCTTTTTAACTCAAGCGGTCTTGGCAAAATCCAGGAAAATACATCTTTTTTGGACTCCCCTTTTTCGGGCCAATTAATCGGCGTCTTGGAAGCTTTTTAAGATTTTTTGAAAGATCCACTTTAATTGACAGGGGCCCCAAAATCGTGTTTGCAGCACTTTAATGACTTTGATTGTAAGAGAATTTCTTTAGTGAAAGAATATTGAAGTAGAATGCAAACCTTAAAATATTTACAAGATTTAAAGTTGTTGTGATTAGAATTTTTACGGAGAACAAACGAAACCATTTTGCATCTCGGCCCGCCTGAATTCCATTTTGTTATTCAAGGAATCCCAATCGGTGAAGTCCGATTACAATTACCAGATTTGGAATCGATTATAATTTTGACTTTTCTTGGAGCCTGGATATATTATCAATGCTTGCGGCAAAAATCAGCTCAGCAAGAGGTTCAAAAAGTTTATTATTGCTGAAGAAGATCAACAATTTCCATTGTCATTGGAACATTTACTATTTCAAAGGTCTAAATGTCCTACATTAAACCTTTTTTTTTTTTTCCTTTTATAAGTAAGTCGTCAATGAGATAGATGCCCCTGATTCGTTCTCAATGCATTTGGGCACATCTCCATTTAAAATGTGTAGATAAAGTCTCGCACCATGAATCTATTACTGTGGCTATGAATTATTGATAAATTTTAGAATGTGAATTTTGTAGACAAGGAGCCGCATGCACTAGGTGTATATCTGTCTTGTGAGTTACAAATATAAGAAACTGGACTGAAATCCCTCCATATCCAAGGTTGTGAATGAAATAAAATCTTTTTTTGCGCTCTGTGTTGTCCTAGGCAACGAGAAACTGGTCATAAAGCGTTCCACCGATTAGAGCGAATATTAAACCCAAGAATAGGGTTTAATATTCCTGGGATTAAAATTATGAAGTTCATAAAATTGCACTAACAATTCTGGCAGGAGGCGGATGGCACTAATGCTGTTTTGACTAACTCAACATGGACAGCAAGCCCTGCAAGCGTCAAAAACGCTTGGACCATGCATGCATGGCTATCCGCTTGCCAAAAATGATGGGCGGTTCGGAGACATTCTGCGGAATTATTTTTGGCAAGGAATAAATAAAAAATAAACTGATGGTGCGTTTGGGCTTGGGTTGCGCTGGTTATGGGGTTGCTTCTATATGTGGTCCCAGCCGCGATGATAAACGTCTGAACAAGTTGTCAGTCACTGTGCATTGAATCTGTCTATGTGTAGTTATCGCCTGCAATGTCTAAGGTTACGCCATTGTTGTAATATGCAAGAAAACACAAAATATTATTTGTGTCAATACTTGCTTGTTGAGCGTCTAAAATATCGATGGCTTAACAAGACAGACAGGCTTTGTGGAGAACAGAGAACACGGGAAAGACCTTTCTCTCTCTCTCTCTGCTCTGGAATGAGGTTCTGATCGTTTGTGAAGCTGCATACAACTAGCGAGAGCTTTGTTCGAAAAATACAGGAAGAAGACGAATTGTCGATAGGATAGTTTGTTGATTTACCTGTTATAAGTTCAGGCCTTTTATTGAAGGGATTAGTTATTTCTGGCAGCTTTCCAACCCGCATGCAGTACACGAGGTGTTAATACTTCTGGACGAGCCTTTAAATGTCGTTCAAGAAAGCGCCCCTTCTCAAATGGTGCTGCATCTCATTGAGACAAATCTTTTATTTCACACCGAGATCTAGATTTTAATTACACAAGTTCAAGCGGTTATAAAAACAATTGTTGAACTTTGTTCGCAAATTCTACGAACTAGCCATGCCAGGCACCCTAGCCAACTGTATCCAGGGGTACCCATAAATAGTTATGTTTTTGTTTTTAGCAGGGGTGTGACTAACCTTGCAGTTGAGTAACGGGTTAAGAGCTGCATCGGCAACTCCGAAGCCATTGATAATTCGAGAATTCTGAACAATACACGCACGGGCAAATTTATGATGATATCCGGGTAAATATAGGCTCCAGTGTTCGTGAAAATAACTGCGTCTGCCTTACCTACCTACATGATGAGATGAATTACACTTGCAGACCAACATACAGGGAGAATAAATACACTACGTTTGTTTGCCCTTAATACTTATAAAAACATCCATATCGATTTCAGGTTGAGTGTAGGGGTTTGAGTGGGTTCTATCTAAGTCTAAATGGAGACAATTGGCTACAAAAGAGGTATATTGCTTCACCGTCTTTTTGAAGTTTAAAGGACAATGATAGTGACTGTTAGCCGTATTTGTCACTGGCTTGATGCCCGATCTTCCTTAAACAATTGCCTAAGCTACAAAATTTAAAGCTGTACCATTTACCTGTGGGAAGTCCCACGGGTATATTCTCGAGCCGTAAAACAGTTGAAAAAAAAGTATAAAAATTTTTAAACTACATTTCTGTACAAAGACAAGGATTGGAGTCGCACTAGACAGGGCAATACAGACTTTGACTTTTACAGAGCTATTTAGATATCCGCTAAGCTCAATATGGTATGATCTACACTCATTTGGAGTTTGAATTTTCTATGGTGTTTTTGTTTTCCATCGAGCTTGGTCTTCTGGCACCAGTCACTGATAATCTGGCACCAAGCTCGTTTAATTATGCTGTTTAGAATTATCTCCCGCTGTTGCTGGGGGGATAGATTACCTTCGCGATAGAGCTAGTGTAAATAAAACAATGTTTAAAATCAAGTAATTTTTAACCAAAACTACATTACGTTATTAAATCTCATTTCTATTTTATAACCTCAATTATCCTATCGCACTGATATCTCAACTAGTTTTTGTTATCAATATCTCTTTCTATGAAGCTAGCTTCTGACCTTGAAAGAATACCTTTTCTCATTCAACCAAAATCTTATTCCATACTCTCTCTTGTTTCTTCCAATAAATTTACTATAAATGATCCAGAGTCCCCAGAAATTCAAAAAAGAACATCATCAAATGCAAAATTTTAAAGATATAGAAGATTTGAAGTATAATAACGATTTAAGGGACATTGATGCTGAATACGAAGCAATTTCCGAGATATGTTGTGAGCAATTAGGCTTCAACATACTTCAAAGTCAAACTAAATATGATTTTGTTAATGGCTTAAATTTTTAAAGAAATGCCTAAATCGAATGCAGTTTTGGTGGTGAAAACAAGACCGAAAGGAAAAGAAAACGCACTTCTTACACACGTCGCTGCGGATGCCCATTCAAAGCTTACCTAAGTCAGGAATAAAAGGAAGAGCACATAGCTTTCTCTTTTTTCTCTAAGGAAAATAAGAAGACAAAGGAAAACACTGTCCTCGATCTATACAACCATCCTCTAAACATTAATTCTGCCTCTCGAGAATCTTCTGCACGCAAACGCGAGCAGCAAAAAGTACTCATGTATATCCGAAATCATGCTGGGGATCGAAATCTAAGTTGTGAAAAGATTGCGACGAAGATCTGACTCATATTCAATGTACATATAGTTAAGTTTATATTTTATCATAAAATGTATGTTGTTTTTAATGAGGGTTGCAGTATTATGTAGTTAAGAAGTTTATTCGGGATTTGAGACAATTTGATGTATATGCAAAGTCACCACTGTTTTGGGCATGAAACAGTTGTGTCATTATAACTTGTAATTATATTCTGATAAGGTGTATGTCGTTTAGTTGAAGGGGTTTTGCTAAAGGAGGGTGATGCTAAGTAAAGTTGGTGATATATTCTGAAGATAAAGAAGCAAAGTAGAGTTCTAAGGGTGCTGAAGGGGACTAGAGAGTACTGGAGATAGGAACTAAGGTTATAAACTGAAGGTGAGCTTATTGGTATATTATTGACAAAAGACTAAACGTCAGAAATCTATCTAATACAGTCTATATCCTCATATACACAAATATAGTCTTTCTAGTAGAGCTAATATTCAAAAGTAACTCAATTGCACCTTGTCCCAATGTTTAGTTCAAGGTAAACCAAACTCGTATCGGTCTTTGCCGGTAATGGTATTGTTGATACCGTTACCGGCGTGGTTTTACCGAGAATTACCGAGGATGAGTCAGGAAATGTGACAAGGGAAAAAAGTAAGGAGCGTAAACAAATCTGTTAATCTATGGAACCTTACAAATGGCAAAGCATATTGTAATTGTGCCTATGAATATGGAATAGGATTCTTGGAGATTTTGTACATTAGTAGCACTTTATCTTGATTGAAAGACCATAAGGAAAATTACTAACATCGAAATCCTTTTTATATTCTGCCTCCACATTCCGCTTGCACTATTTTTAAGAGAAACTCTGATTGTGATGTGTAGTTCAAAATAACCCATTTGTAACATTCCCAAAGAGCCTGTCCTCGCGATGAAATGGCTGGTCGCTCGCAAGCTCACACGCATAATCTAAAGAAAAAGCTTAGTACGATACAAAATTTTGCAGATACTCTGCCACCACGGAATGTTCTAACAGCTTTAAGTCGAGACGACCAGAAAATCCAATTTAATTGCTCAAGATAAATCCAACGTTGGGTCATAGCAACAACATGAACTTCGAGCGGAGCGAGCTACGATCTAAGTATTGATTGATACGCTAGTTGGAAAGGAGATTTTTCATAAATTTAAGACAGCAAGTTACTCAATGTTCTTACTTTACACAGGGATGCACAACAATATGCTGCTTCCAGAATTGCTTGAATGGAAAGAAGTATGAATGATTGCGATTTCATTAAAAGTCCATAAGTGATACGCTCTGAGTTAGCACTTCAATAGAAACATGTAAAAACTCAGTATCATTCCTTTGTAGATAAAGCATATTTCTTCAATTAGCTTCTAGTTGTAAAGATCGGTAAATCCATTAAATGTAGGATAAGGCCAGAACCTAAATCAATAAGCACCAGTTTTGTTATGGCACCTGCGCACATCAAGTTAAGAATCATCGATCACTGATATATGTTTCACAACCCGAAAATCCGTGAATTCGTTTGCTTTTACTTTCACTTCCACATTGATGTGTTTTGATTTTAAATTACTTATATTTAGGGAAAATTTATTGCTGAGTCAGTCTAGGGAATAGGATAATAGCTCAAAAATGCGACACATTAGACCGATTAAATTTGATTCATTGAACGATTTGAACGCTTTGAATAGATATCTTAATAGATACAGATAAGTGTAAAAAGTAAATAATCGGAAATGCGGATAGGAATGGGAAAGGGAAAGGGAATGAGGAACAATAGCTGATTGAAATTCATGCGCTCGCTATTCGCTATTTATCCCTGTTACAACTAGATTTAGTAGGTCAAATATCACAAAAGAAGAGATAACATATATTGAATCATCCACCATGTATTTTCGTTCACTATAATCCATTCCGTCAGATTAAAAGGGCTCTGCTCCAAATAGTTGATTTTGCTACAAAATACATCTCTCAAGCTTCAGCCTAATATCTAACAGCTCCATTGCGAACAAATGATAGAATAGCAATGTATTTTCTACAACATGCCCAGGAATAGAAAAGGATCTGTTATGGGTAATGGATAAATGGTATGCCTTCATTCTTCAACTTTCAAGAAGATGCCGAGAGCGGCGGACCAGTAAATGAAACCACACCACTGCTTGGACGATTTCGCGCCGTTCCGAACACAAATAGATCTTTTGGAAAGAATAGTTATACACATCGAATCCCACAAGAATTTTCTGGATTTGGAAAACAGAGTGTAAGCAGTTTGAACATCCACATAAATTCTACAAGAAGATATAGTCACGATAGTTGCGCTTCAGGGGTCAAAGATTTGGGGCGGCTAAAGAGATGGGGAAAGATATTGAAAAGTTTGTTGTTAGAGCCAGAGCCAAAAACCGTTCGAAATTTCGTGGAAAAATGGTGGTCTAGATGGGTAATTCTTATAATTCTTCCGTCGGTTCTCGTAAGTTGTGTGCCCTTATTTACTAAGGAAAGAGACAAACACTGAACTTTCCACAGGCTGTTGCGTGGTGCGCAATACCCTTCCCTAAATATGAACTAAGTGAGAATTCGATCAGTTCCATCTTATCACTTTATAATACATCAGCGCATAAGATACCAGGCCATGGAAAGCCTAAAGTCGAAATTAATTTTTGGTACTTCCTGTTTGTCTACTATGGTCTCTACAATATCACAGCTTTGGTTTGGATCACTAAGGTTTTTAATATTTATGGCCTGAATTGGTCCGTGGGAAATCTTATTTCAAGTAACGAGTATACCTAACGAGTTCTAGGTGGCCCGGACGGGTAGGGTTTCCTATTACCTTGGCTGCTATTACTGTTTTCTCGATAATAGTACCAATACCTATATACTATCTTCCGAGGCTACGGTTACTATTGAAACATAACACGACTTGGATGTGTTGGACCTTCTTCATCATATCCTTACCTCTGTTACTTGCTATTACTAGCCTTCTCGCTCACGAACGACATGTTAGTCTTCGTAACCCCCTCTCTAAAACTCAGCGGATTTTCACGCCATCATGGTGGAATGGTGATCATCAAATTAAAAAAAGTATAGATTATGCTAGGCGCCCTAAGTCAATTACGTATTTCTCTACATCCTCCTCATCACAAGATGTGACACGTTTACTGTACTCATCTAATCTGCCTATTCTCAACGGTAATCTTTCGATGCAAAAGAGATGGATCCCAGCGAGTTTTATGAGGTTCATATGGTTTTCTACAGCACTTTTTATATCTATATTCGTATATGTACTAGGAGAAGCTTATGCGGAAATCTATCTGAGAACTTTACCGCACAGCACCTTTCAGACGATAGTCTACGTTTATACATGGGTCGTAACTGTTCATCTTCTCGATGGAGTTGTGGGCTGGATCCTCGGAGGTAATGATGGAGAAAGAGTCGGAAGCTACCCTCTAGGATGGGTTTTTAAACTGCAAGCATCCCCTTCTACCTTCATCCATTTCCAAAAACTAATGGATAATAGTTATTTTGCGCTTACTTACCAGACATACGTACGTGCTCTATACGCTCGACTTAGATCTCCAAGCCAATTTCTCGTTCTTCAAGTACTTTCTTCTTCGGTACATATTGTTTTGGTACCTTTGACTATTTGGAAACGATTTCATTCAATCTTGAGATTTCTTCGTATCAATGGTCAGACCCTTCAACAATATCAAAAGTTCTGCGTTAGAAATACTTTTATTCGATCTATAGCCGAGTGTGTCTCTATGCTAGCGTTCCTCGGCTCAATTTTAGTCTTGCACTATGGTCCAAATAAGGACGTGTACCCTTATTTTGCCTTCGAACCCACACTTGACACAAGTTTAATTCCACCACCTCCGCCATCATGTCCACCTTCGCCACCACCTAGCAATGGAAGATCACCTACTGTTAGTGATGAATATGGTTATGATTTTGGTCTAACATTTTATGCTTCGATTGTTACATTTGCCTGTGAAATTGTGGCAGCCTGGACCGTGCGCCGAATTCTCTGGTTTGGATGGCAAGTAGATGTTACCAAAGAAGCGATACACGATCTTAAGTCTTGGCCTGAGATACTCCCGACTATGATGGTAGTTATGGTACATGTTTTGCAAAATATGTTGTTCTCTATTGTTCGATTACGCTTTCATTGACCAATTACCTTTATGAAAAAGTAAAATGATGGCGTAAGCAATTTGGACCTAAATGAATGTTTTTTTTTTTAATTCAATGATACCCGTAATTTGTATTTTGAGCATTAGACTTTTTGGGAATATCTTTATATAATTTACAAAAGTTTATCTACATTAGTAAAATCTTCCCTTGCTGAGATTTAGCTAGATATCGAATTCATTCTAAAATGTGTTCTAACACTTAAACGTTTTTGAAGTGCCAAACTCATCTAGAATAAAAAGTAGGCTCATTTTAAATTGGCCATTTAGCATACTCAGTAGTCTTCGAGATAATCAGTTTTGGAGGTCGACGTGTATACCATTTACAAAAGAAAAAAATTATGTCCTAATTAAATTCAAGCCAGAAAAAGAGCCAATACAACCCGCCATCTTCCCGCCCTCCTTACACACTCTGAACCTTAACGGGTACTTAAAAAACTGTCACATGACCTCAAAGCATCCCTTATCGAGCCGTAATGTGCATTCGAAAAAAACTGGTCATGTGACTTAGTTGCCTGGTTAACGATTCAAATTAAAGTTTTATACACGCGAGTTTGATGCTGACTACATCTTTGAACCCTAATAATACGAAAACATCACCAATTACTTCTTACCTGAAAATTTTTTCAATTTAAAAAAAC
>PEDP01000298.1:0-29134 GCA_002918395.1 Erysiphe pulchra | reverse complement strand
CAGAAGGAACGATCCAAAACCCTCTCTCCATAGGGCGTAGGACTACTGGTGGAGCCGGCGGGGATCATATAAATTGCATGCCCAACCCGTTCACACCGAGTGAACCAACTATATAAATCTAGCTAGTCAACCACAAAAAGAAATAGATAAGTACATAAATAAGACTACGTTTTTTGTGTTAGGATGATTTGCTGTCACCTCTCGCCCCGGTTTTCATCTTGTCGTGCTATTGAGCAGACGTTATCATCCATCGCGATCCTCGCTCAGAGCTGAGGATGGGGACCGCCCGTTAAACTTCCAAAACAGCCTGTTTCTCGTGCGAAATTGGTAAAGTTAGTATGGCTCTTAGGTTCCAAGTAACTTTTTTTTTTGGCCATGCGGTGTGTGTCTGCCTCGTAAATTTCCGTGCTAGATATCTAAGTATGTTGGCATCTAATAAAATGAGTTGGGGGGGATAATGTTTTTATTTTCCCCCCACCGACAAACTCCAAAGTGGCATGCCATTTCCTCATGATGGAACCGACGGGGGGTGGGTTGGGTATCCGGCCAAAAATTCCCCGTGACCAGTACGAGAAAGCCAAATCCGGGCGTGGAGAAAGACGTTCGTTGTGGGGAGATAGATGAGATTTTAGTTTCTGGGTGGTGCTGGTTTTTCTACGTCGCATTTTGCAGAGCTAGAGAGAGATCTCTATATCGGGATGGAAACAAGCTTTTTTGGGGTCTACCAATTTCATCAAGCAATTCTTGCCGATTTTTTTTCTTTTTTTTTATTTAATTTTTTTTTAATTCATCTGCCCGTCTAATAAGATATATTGCGGTTGGTTGTGATTAACATTGGAATCGTTATTGTTTATATGTAATATTATTTCCTTTTCGATTCTTAATTTACATCATTTCTGCCAGGTTAATTTTCACCTCCAAGTGGGTGGCAAGACTAGCAGTTATAGTAAATAGATAAACCTTTTTTTTTTTTTTCTGTCTTGTTTGTTTTTGGTTCCATTTTTTGCTTTGAAACGCCACGAGTTGAGCTCAGCTGTATCTGCGCCTGCCTGCCTGCCTGTCTTTCTTTTTTTTATTCGCGGAGAATTAATAAATAGGCTTCAGCGAGCGATTTTGGCATCTCAATAGGTCTCATCTAGACAAAGTAAGACCTTATTTAATTTAATATTTTTTTTTTTTAAAAAAATAAAAAATAAAAAAAATAAAATCATGCCTCTTCGACATGTGTGATAATGAGAAAAAAAGGCAAACTAAAAAAGGTGATCCAATCTTTATGGAATTTAGATATACGCGAGAATGAATCCAGAATAGAAGCAAATGTCGTAGAATTCGGCAATGGTAATAAATGGCATCTAAGAAATGTGTGGTCTCGGTCGGGTTGGTGTCTTTGAGTATTTATTCTTGGATTTATTTGCTAGTAATGATGCCGAGCTCTGACTTAGTTAGACTTGTATCAGCAAGCAACAAAGGTTAGCGCTGAGTAATCATAAAACTTTTTTTTTTAAAAAAAAGTTTTCCCAGCAATTTTGGAAGGCTTACTTGCTATAAATACCATTCATTAAAAGGTCTTATTTCTTTTTTCTTTTACGTTTTCTTTTTGGAAGAAAAAAAAAGAAAAAAATTCTTGGTTTGGGAATTATGGTCATATTGTATATGTATGTATGCATATGGTATTTTCGTTCCACTTAGCGGTATGGACAACGCCCTATTGAGCTGCCTCAAAAGCTTACAACGCATTTAATTCAGACGCTACATCTAGATTATTCTCTAAACTATATAAACAAATCAAACCAACAATTTCACTTAGAAAAAAAAATCTAACTCAAAATCTCACTTTATGCCTCCACGTCTTAAGACCATTGATCTTTTCTCTCCTCAGAGCGCGCGTCCACAACTCAACATGTGTGCCAAAAAATAGATGCAGCTTCTCAGCCTCCCCCCGCTGTAGACTATGATTAAATAGTACTACCACCAAAAAGGGCTTGGATAGAGTAGCGAGTAGCTGGATCGGATAAGGAATTTTTTTAAGAGTTTGGTGCTGGGACGCCAAAGTGTTATTAATGCATGCGGAGTGTGAATCCAAATAACTTAGCCGGTGCGGAACCTTTCGAGGACGAAGGTAGCGAGAAAGACGGGTAAAATTTGAAAAAGGAAAATAATAATTGGGATTTGTCAGAAGAGTATCTATGGCAGGTATCCGAAGGGTGACTGCTAAGGAGCCGATGTCTACCTGCAGCAAATGATAGTTATCATAGGCGCATAGCAGAAGGTAACAATCATTCTAGCTCCAAGATTATTATCTCAAAGCTAGATACTACTATTTTTCGCTAGTTACAGTAGCAGTCCCAAGTCTTCTGAGGCCCGCAAATTCAGAAGATGAGGTAACACAATGGCACTGACAGTATCTTAAGTCACCGTCTGGCAGACATATAGGGTTTGAGCCTCAAAAAAATTCCAGTGTAGGTACAAAGATTTTTGCTCTAGGAGGGAAGCAATGCTTCTGAGTCAATTTTTCTCAGAATCCTGAAGCTTCTTTCGGACCGCTCTTTTTACATGCCAAAAACAAAGTTGAATACTTGTGTTTGGCCAAGCATATCGAATTGCTAACAGCTCCGCTTTATCCTTATCACAATCAAAGAAACTACTTCAGACTGAATAAAAAGTCTTAGGATGCAAGTTGTTGCACCTGCGGCCATGGATATGCGTTCTTGATTGGATGTGTCGATGCCTAATAAGAGGTCGCATTATAGGAATCCAGTCCCATCAAGCTCCGCTAGAACAGCGGACACACTCATTCCTATATCATCAGCCAAATTTACTGTTTGTTTGACTAGGTGTTAAAATACCTGAGTTTTTCGTTCCGAACGTGGCATCTATTACAAGCTCTTTGGATTTAGATACAAGACCATTTATTGTACCATTAATGTATATGGCCAGGCTACATAAGTTACCCGACCTATATATCTTATATTGATGTTTATCTTCAGGTTCGGAAAGAAGTTTCGTAGCTGAAGTAAATTGATCTGTGTCACGCCAGCAAATATTAAGCTGATTTTGGGCAATTACATCATCATTGGAGATATCAGTTAATTGTATATCGCGAAATATCTCAGACGGTGTCTGGCCCGCGCAACGCGAATTAATAAATTTAAGAGCCTCACATGACAATCAAATATCACAGTACGGTGTATGGTAATTGTGCTGAAGTGTTACAGCTAAAAGACATTCTTCTGGATCTAGTTTTAACTTCAACTTGCTTTGGCATGAAAATCTTTCCATTCGGCGTTGATCACGCTTGCCTCCAGATTTCGATTTCGAGCACTGATCCAAATCTTGACAGCAAGAAAAATAGCAAAAGAGCTCATATCTCACACAATGACTCATTTTCCGAAACCTATGGCCCCCTTATCCCGAATTGAGAAAATTAAAGTGTTAACCGCGTCATTCGTTGAGCTGGGTTCAGAATTAGCTTCATTTTCACTTCACTTTCAATTTCAAGCGATTGAGAAAAGCAGACAGGAAGCTTATCCAGCTGAAAAACACATAAAAGATCAAGCCGACATGATTGGCCCTGTGTAGAGTTTCGATCAGCGTGAACTCACGAGAATGTGCTAATGTAACTTACGGGTTGACTCCAATTATTTATTCCATAATGAAAGCTATCCTATACATCAGTCTCAGGTAGAAAATGTTTCTTACTATGCTTGGAGCACGTCTTTAAACGCCGACCCAGTTTGTTGACCCGAAAGTCGCTTACTGGGCGCTAGCATCTACAGTTTGAACAAAATCGATTAGTTTGAGACTCCATTTTTATATATTTAAAAGGTTCTTTTTTTGTTGAAATAAATTTTCCTGGTAAGAATAAAATTTTGTCTTCGTACAAAGAGGCCTGATAATTTGTGTGTGTGCATAGAAATCAGGTCTATTACAGTTGATTTCAGTCGTAATAAATATGTATCTTAACATTAAAGTCGAACGTCTCTATTCATTATCACAAATTCACTGCAGATTACATTCAGTTCGGCAACAGCAACAGCAATTGACCTTGAACCGATTTAACAGTGAAAAGACTAAAAAAAAGTTCCAAAATTTAGCTCAGTTATGATTGAGTAAAGTTATCTGTTCTGTCTAAAGAACCTCATAGATATTTAGCCAAGCGAAAGATTCAACGGACTTTCCTTATTTGTCCTTGTCAATAACTGGATGGCTGCAGAGAGATTAACATCTTTATAAGATGCATTTTTATTGTGTCTGAAATCAACTGTAATAGACCTGGGTATCAATGCACACAAATTATCAGGCTACTTTAACAAGCGAACCTTTCCTTTGGATGCGCGTCTCAGGTTGGAAAACAAAAAAAAGTTTCTTTCTGGCTATAGCAGTCAGTATCCTGCGCATACTTGTAAAGAATGCGTCAACGGAGAAAGTCGAGGTTTTCTCTTCCCCAATGAAAACGGGCTCCGACCAACAGTTGAGCCTACTTGAGCAAGGCGCTGAGATAGCATGGTGAACGAGACCCTAATTAATGCTGCCGTCTACTCTATGCTGGAGCTGATTTGGTAAAGCTACACCTGCTTCAAAAATCATAACCAAGCGTGAGATGTATCTGATCGAAATCTATTCCTATCCTTTTACCTCAAGGCTAATTCTCGATACTCATAATAAACCCCGGTTTCTGTGTAGTGTTGTATCGAATGCGATCAAGGCATTGTATCCTGACGCCTTACACTCAAGCAAACGTGGCAGAAGTTTGAATGAGAACAATGCACGCCTGTCGTGTTTTTTGGAATATGCTACTAATATAAACCTCACTCGTACGCTTGCACTTGCTCCCCATTCGCAAATATTCGCTTTCCATTGTGTAAAAAACATGGTGACTTCTTCTCGTTCTATCTAAGATTGCCATATATTTTTCCAGAACTGCTAAGTGACAACGCATTTGTCCTCTCTGGATGAGTGTACAGTTATGTATAAACAAGGCTATGTTTTCGCCGCTGCAATGCGATTCAATTAGAGCTGATATGTCAATGTTCAAACGCCCTTATTCGAGAGTGATTTGAGTTTCGAAGCTATAGACCACTTGCACATGAACCAAACGCGCTTGAACTTGTATTCTAAGAAGACGAAGCAACGAAGCTGATTAATGATTTCGTTGATCTAGTTTATTACCAGTGCTGAATTAGCGTTACGAGATTAGATTTGTCGAGAAGTAGTTTAGAGAGACAAAAGTTTATTTTGAGATGAAGAAAAAAATTATGGCAGACCTCACGAGGAGAATGCGACAGCAGGCAATGCTAAGAAAATAGGAAAGATGTAACAATTCTTGATCTATGTCTTTTGAGGGATGGTCAAGGTTAGGAAGATAATTTTAAATGGGTCTGCAGCTAATTGTTCAGTGATATTTTTTAGTATTTATAACTTTCAGTTGTAACAAGCTTTCGATACGTTGTAAACTTGTGTTGAATTCTTATAAAGTAGATGTTTAACAGCAGAATACATGGTACCCAATATGAGAACATTTTGTAAGCCGAAGACATTTCTTGCTGGGAATTGTGTATGGATCTCCCATCTCTCCATCGTTAAATAAGCCAGTAAGAAGGCGATAGAATGACGCGCGAATATTTTATCATGGTGCGGTGATGCGAACCATCGTGAAGTGAAGTAAAAAGGTTTTTTTTTGGGATTAAAAAATCCGCTGTTTAATTATACTCATATCCCAGTGTATCCCTGCACCCGACTTTTTGAGGACCTATAAGGGGCGTTGCTCAGAGCATGTTTGATGTTTGTGTATCATAATTCACGATCTATTTCTTTAGCTATTTTGACATATCACTAGCTGCATTGTGTCCTTCAAGATGACACAAATAACAATCTCCGTACGCGTTGTTTAAATGAAGTGGGTGGTGGGACTATGTCCAGCTAATACAAACATTCAAAGATCTATAGTATTGGCGAACTCCCTCCAAACGCTCTTGCAGCAGCTGGTGTAAGGGCCATATTGAATGATTAGTCAGTAGAGCCCATTATCTGTCGACCTCGATATCGATTTTGAAATGGTACATTGGGCATTCGTTCTGAACTAAAATAACTCTCCAGCTCAAAAGCTTTGTAAGTAGGAATTTGGAGTCGCTAATTTAGAGTTGTTCGTCTCTCATAGTTCCACAAGTTCTGTAGGGTTTTTATCTAATGAAGCAGTTTGTTTCAAGAGTTAAGTCCAAGAGGCAAGATAGAGAATATTGACTGCTGGGCGAAAAATTTGGTCGACTCACCAGTATGAATGGACCATTTGCTTTTTCAGCTCTTGTCTCTCATCCGGATAGATTTTTACTTTATGTGAGCCAGGCAATCTGTGAGTTGGTCTAAAAGTGCCAGTTCAAGCCGCTAAGTCCGGAGACGGACAAGCTTGCAGTCAGAGATCTTGATTGTGTAGTAATTGAAGGCACTACAAGTGAGTAAAAACGGATGTAAAAGTAGTCATGTCTGCCATGGATCACCTCTAGTTCATATCTGAATTGAATGTTCTGGTAAGTGGTGAAGGCATGTATTGATAATCCAGGGTTTGTAAATTCCTTGGATGGATGTCAACGGATGAGAAGTGTCCAATTGTGAAAGAAAAGCAATTAAACTTCGTAGTAGCATCTACAAATGGAACCGGAGGCATGAGTGTACCTAAGGAAAAGTTGAATCATCTAAGATGTAAATAAACACTTTCATTGTGTCATACATAGCCTTAAGGCTGTATACTCATTAAGTGAAATGAAAATTATAAGAATAAAAAAAAGCCGTAGTTGTCTCTCTCATCAAGCAGGTCTCTATCTGGAAAGTAATAGAGAAGGCACTTTTATAACTTTGTGTTGGCACTGAAACGTTTAATCTCACAAACATTATAAAAAAGTTGTCTACAATATTTCAAACACCAATGTCAGATCGGATGGTGTAGTGATATACCATCCAGGCTAGCCTTCTTATTGAGCCCAAGTAGCTTAGACTCTTAGGACCACTTGTTCATGTATCTTGGCTACTTAGGAAGTGAAATGTATCTTTTGATGGAGGTACATGTGAACTTTCAGAAGTTTTTTGGAATTTTCCCTTTGATGGATATTCACGGCAGGGAAAGTAAAGCAGGTAATTTCATTTCTTGCAATGGTATTGACCAATTAATATAAATCACGTAATCATGATCTCTTGTCCTTGATAGTCTTAGACTCCATAAAGACGTAGAAAAAGAAAAAATGGGTGTATATATATATATGTCGATTCTGTTTAAGTGTGGGGGAGTAGGTCTTAACTAGATTTGGATGGAGAAAATTAGATTTAAGAGGGACATTACACGTTAAAATGCTTTACCGTCTCTTTGAAATGTCAAGGACAATTGTAGTGGGATTATGCGTTCCTGATGGGTAGCTCAATAAAGTTTGCCATAACAAATAATACTGATTTTTGGCGAAGAAACTGTTGTCGCATAGAGCAGATCAATTCAGGGGCTACATATCTGAAAGTCTGTTCTTTTCGGTCGCTTAACTATCGTCTGTTATAGCGATGACGAAAATAGCGATATTTTTACCGAGATTTGCCTCGGTTAGAATAATTTGATTGTTGGGCTTTGATTTCTTGGTGATCGAGGGGAAGTGAACTCGAATACCCTTTTGCTCTGCCCAATCACAGTCACAGTCCGGAGAATCTCACAATGGATGGTTTTTAACGTTAAGAGTATCTATTTCTTGTTGCGATCCATGTGGTCTTTGCTCTGTTGCCGGCGAAAAGCACGGGCATAAGAAGTCTTCAAAGCTTGAACGTTTACTCGATATTAGAATCTCGAAGATTGGGAGCACATACCATTTCGCCTGGGTTAAGCAAACCATCAATGACGTTTCCTAGTACGATATGGGCGCTTTAAGAGCGTTTTTAATGACTATAATGATTTAATTGATTTTATAAAACTAACTTACAATCAAACATCAATAACCTCATTATAACCCTCTCTCCGTTTGCTTCTTCGAACTATCATAGATGTGTGATTCAAGCTTCACTGGAAACATTATCTAGATGCCATCTACAGTCCCTGAGATGCTCCTTGTCGTCATAATCGTTGCAAAGTACTGGCTGGCTTATGCAGTTGACCCACTTCCTACGGGAATGTCACTGATCAATGTGCAATACGGAAGAGGTGAGTGCAACAGCTGACTAACACCATCTGTGATGAGGCCATTGGGCAACCATAGGGCCGGAAGACATAGGGGGTTGCATTCTCGTGCATCCACTCACCCTTGACAGTCGCTTAAGGTGGGTGGGTACTAGCAAACCCTGCAAGTGCGACGCTAAAAAGAATAAAGAATAAAATGAGGTTAGCCTCTCGCTTGATACAAGTTAGTATATCGTTAAAAGGCAGGAGTAATATTAGGTTCATTCAAACCTATAAATTTGTGCGAGGGAAATTTGCATAAAAATTATGAGTTCCCCCGCGAAGCTGAATAATCAATAAACCCCCCAAGTAATCGACTGTCTATTCGCCGGCTAGATAGTTAATATTACGCACAGAGAGAGTAGTCATGAGCCCATCAGTAGCCGCTCTCATCGATCTTTTCGAAAATTATCTAAGATTCAAATAGAGGCTCAAAAGACCTCCAAAAAACAGTAATCCACTTGTGACAGAAAAAGATAATAAGTTGATATCAAAATCTAAAGACATCTTTAATACTTAAAAATAATTAAGGCAAGAAGAGTTGGGATCGCTAACTTCTATCCAAACTCTTTTTTAGAACTTAAACAAAATACTCACGCCAATTGAGCTCATTAGACTTTGTAGTAGACCTACTGCCACCGTCATAGAACCACCTCTTTGATCTTAATTAACATCGACTCAACGTGATCAATCTCATTTCGAACGCGTGAATGCTACTATGAGAAAGGAACCGCTACCGAGAAGGTTAGAAGTGACTATTCTTGGAAGAATTATTTTAATGTGAAAGGAGGTCGTGTACAAAGCCACAGTCGAGTGAGAGGCAATAGTAGGAATAACGTTTTCAAAGGTGACGTTGGAGTACTCTTAGACAATGGATAGGAGAGGAATGTTTTTCGCATTTCAAATATAAATTAAAGGGTCTTGAATCTGTGGTCCTAAAATTGTTTTGAAGAGAATGGTATGAGTTAATTTGATCTCTTTTACCCAGTGGACACCTTCGTTTTTCTGCACGACCAGACAGCTTCTAAGCCTGGAAGTGTTGGTAAAACACGAAGTATTACGATATTTGTTAGCTGTCACGAAGTCAGCAAGTTCGTCACGAAGTCGATAGTTATTTATGAATATATGTATTCCTATATTCTTCAGTAGATTTCAGTTGTTCTCTTCTATCTATATAACATACAAGTGTCTGTTCAACATCCCCTTTTAATGCGACGGGGAGGGTTCGTTCGGTGTTTCTTTAATGAAATGTTTAAATAAAAGCGCGAACTGTTGAGTGAAAGTTGTTTTTTATATCATCTTCCAACAAAAGGACAGATCTATGTCTAAGTCAATTAAAAATGGCTTTGATGTAGGGCAAATATATAAAAACGGCTCGAGGGCCTGCTACAGATACCGAGGCTACTAGTCCCACGGGACGGTAGAATTTCTTTATGAGCGACGGTCCGTATGTTGGCGGCGTTTACGTGGGCAAGAATGTACATAGTTTCATACTATGAGATTGAGCTTCACCAATGAACTCCAACGAGCCTTTTTACTGCCTAATTGCCTTACTATCTCACTTAGCTTTTCCTAGATCTCACAGAACCTATTTTGGATTTTGCAGGGCGTACATGTAGGAAATGGGGTTAACAGTATCCCCGCGAAGCTGATTTATCAAGTATCCAACTAAAAACACCAAAATTCCATTATCAACATCTTTAAAGCCCAACATCACATTCAATTTATTATAGTTATATTTCAAAATTTTGAACGTAATTACAGAGCTGAGATAAAATTTTATACAATTTTCCCTGCACAGAAGGAATGTTTGGGGTATGTTTTGAAATGGTATTTACAGGCCTTTAAAATTTACAATAAAAATTTTAAAAGTACCATATTTAGTTTCTTCTGCTGAAATTCTCCAATTACTCCGTATTCGCTGAAAAAAATTCCATAAATTTCAATTTAAATAATCAATTAATTAAAATTAATTGTGATATTGAGCTTCAAAGTTGATGAGGATGGAAACTTGGTGTTTTTCGGAGGGGTTTTTGATTATTTAAGAATAATAGCATAATTATGAAATGCTAATGATTAGCGCTAAGAGTGCGCTAGTACAATAATTAATTATGTGCGTAATCCACAGTCGAGCCTTAGATGAGCATTTAGTCACTCTTCCAATGATGGCTAGTGACATAAGCGATTCACTTCCTTCTTCCCACCTTGAGTCGGTCATCAGTTTTCCTAAAAGTGGAGAAGAGCATTGGTTGGCTGCAGCCACGATCTAGCGTTGCTTCTTAGAAAAGTAAAGACACTATTAATTTCTGTTGGAATCTCTTTAACTTGCAAACGGCCAAGCAACCATTGCTTTGAGATCTCACTATTGTATATGTCTTCAATATTTTCAGCATCATTATTCATCAGGTTTCGATAAAATTAACCACGATATAAACATGTATCATATTTATTATTTATTATTACATTTATTGTTTGTGTGTCAAGGAACAAGCCAATCATACCCTCACATAGCTGAACCTTTCGATTAATCTCTATAACGCTAAAAATCGTAAATCAAACTGAATACTGTAGGAAGCAGCAAGTTTGAATAGATTCAATAGCGTTATCGAAGTCACAGCTTTTAAAACATAGCTTTAAACTGGTTTTGCTGTAATCAGCTTAGTTTCACCCTACGCATTACATCATGCCGTTGCAGGACTTTTTGGCTAATAAGGCCTTTTTCACAACGTTACTACCAGAACTCCTTTTTGGAAAGAAGGAAAAGAACTTGCCAAAAAAAAAGTACGGACCCGCATTCTCCATAAATGTCTTATTTTAGAAATTTGAGGTCCTATTTTTAAATTCCAGTGGCTGTTGCACTGCATCGGCTGGTTGCAGCGCAAAGGCCATTGAAAACGAAAGAAAGAGCTGCTAGCATTAATGAGAAGTGAATCAGAGGGGGCTAAATATAAATTGCAGACTACTGCTAAGCCTTAAATATTCCTTGAGTATTCACGAAGACACATATGTAAAAGCAAAACAGTGACTACTTGAAATTGCTGAGCTGGAAAAACCGGTGGCTCGAGCCCGTTTGATTTAACGGCGGCTCCGTGCAACTGAATTTCAAAAGAGAATGACTCCGAAGAAACCTTTTGATGGTGGTAACAGTTCAAATACTTTTTATATTAAATTCATGTCATTTTGAGACAAAAAGAAGATGCATCAATACTTGTGACTTGGCTTAGTATAACACATCATTCCTGATATACTGTTGCGGCACACATTTCTAAAGAATATATCATATTCATCTACTTTAGGTCTTATTCATAGCACAAAATTGATGATTATGTTACAAGGAGAGCTTTGGCCTTGAACTCAAGCTATTGGGAGATAACTTGTTGATCTACCTAACGATGCTTAACTAGCCTTTTAAGGCTATTAATAAATAAATTATTGCATATTGATATTTTGCTTTGAAAGAAGCACTTATTTTCAGATAATCCTCCATTGATCTATTAAGACTTGACCATTTACTACCTCCCTAGAATGGAAAATTGAACGCGAGCCATCTAAAATGAAAGTGGCTAGTTTAATGAAAGATTATAGACTGACATGTCGACAAGATAATGAGGATATGTTTAAGTCATTGTTAATTTCAACTATCTCTCTTCCAGCCATTTGCAGATCCCTATCTTACACAACTGTATCATCAGATCTCTTATGTTTATTTATTCAGTCTAATATGATCATCTAGTGAATTGATATTTTAGGCCTTAAAGTGCAAGGCCACCCTACCTGATTATGATATTGATTTTGGGAAAGAGGTCAAACAAAGCTTCGGTTATCTATGCAAGAGTATCGCGTGGCTTGGATATAAATTGTTTTCTACTTCTGTATTACAGACGCTTAACTGTATTATAGTACTTCATTCTACGCGCCTAGCCGTTCAATTGAGCCAAAAATCCCAATCAAGTTAGTCATCTCTCAGCTGGGTCTCAACTGTCTTTGGAAATCAGACAAGAAATTCTTTGATTGGATTAAGAGCAAGAATAATTTCATCGTACAAAGCCCTTGTATGAACACTTATTGCTACAGTTATCTGTGTGGTTCTCGAACGTGCTCAACACCTTTTTTGCAACACGGTACACCCACATCCCACACCATAAACGCGAAATGCGAGATGTGCATTTCGTCTCGTCGCTTCTTCCAGCCCCCCCTCACAACCCCTCGCTCACAGCGCTCCACAAAGCATGAGGTTAAAAGCCGTCGTCACTCCAGCTATTTCTCTTGCCATATAGTTGACTCTTAATACCTCTTTAAGACTAGTATGAATATTAAAATGGGAAGTAGCTTCGGTGATCTGCTTTAGCTTGCATGGGGCTTAGAATTTGCAAACCAAAGCTCGTATATGAACTTGAGGCAGAAGATGAATCTCTTTTTACAAACTATAATTTCAAAGAGATAGGCACTCTTTATTTTTCAAATGCCCCACAACGTAGTTTAATTTTGAACGAACTTGGATTCGAGAAAATCCTCATCTATTCCTTGGGACGCCAAGAGCTTAACCCTATTAACCATTTTTTTAAATTTGCAGCAGAATCCTCACACTCAAATTCATTCAGGTTGGGTCAAACCTCCTGGAAAAAAAAAAGAAACTACATATGAAAACTGGTACTCAATATGAAAAAAATGCTTTCGACATCGATCCGTGTTCTGCGACTGCATCCTTGTTTCTCTTTGCTAAGAGAGCCTGTATAATATGTGTGCATCATGATACACTAGCCGTTGAACATATATTCTCGAATCATTTGGAAGATATCCGATTACTAGCTGTAGATACGATTAGTGAACAGGGAGCGGGAAAATGGGTAGCTAGTTATGATGCTGGCCAAACTGTTATTATATGGAACTGCCTAAAAGGAGATGAATTGATTCGATTTAAATCTGACCAAAATTTGACCACGGTGACTTGGATGCAAAATGGTACCGTTGCGTTTGGTATGTATCCATAAATTCTGATGCTCTACTTAATTTAAGATAAATTTATTTTAATAATGCTCAGGAAATGTACAAGGCGTCGTAATTCTTTTCAAACCGGTCGAAGCAAAATTTGTATCGATACCAACAATTGATCAAACTCCAATTACGGCTTTAGCCTCAACTTCAGATTCCAATACTTTTGCCATTGGGTATTTTCTATTGATTTCATTTCTCAAAATTACAGCCCTCTCAAATAAGCTAACTAAATAACCTAGATATTCTGATGGAACGCTTGTTGTCGCCATTTTAGAGCCAAAATTTACGATAAAGTACAATATTTCTTTGTCAGGGCTATCATCTCAAATAAGTACACTCGCTTGGCACTCATCATCTTCACGTCAAAAATCTGACATGTTGGCTTGTCAATATCAAAATGGAGACCTTAGAGTCTGGAGTATTACAAAATCTGATCACCCCTATAGTAATGAAGCCAAAGTTATTCGAGTGCTGAGACGTAATGATAATAATCTTGCCGGATATAACTGGCTGGGATGGTCCAGAAATGGGCGGATTGTGCAATTTTCTGAGAGGTTAGTGTTATTTGAGTGGATCAATTATAAGTTTTTGCTTTTATTATACCAACTCATCCAGACAAAAATTTTCTAATTCTTTTTCTGCTGACATTAAATCTTTCTTGCAGGAAGACTTGGTCTTGGGATGTGCGTACAAAGAATGTTACCCATGAAGTAGTACCAACATTAGAGGATGTAAGAGGCCTAGCAGTCTATGGTGTAGGCGCCATTCTATTCACTTTGGGTAAAAATGATACCGTCCAGCAGTTCGACCTTAATTCACCGCCCCAATTAGTGAAAAACGTTCAACTGCCAGCCAATATCCCACGATTTTCTGACCTTCCTACATCTCAGGGGCTACAAAATAACACAGGCCTATCAGATAGTGTGAATACAACTCCTGGTTGTTTTGAAATTCAAAGTAATCAACCTTCTCAAATTATGCCTGTTAGACCCGACTCATCTCAGAGTCAAAAATCTATGACTTCACAAGATTCTATGAGCCAACACAGTAGAAAATTTAAGATAGGATCAGATACATCATTTGAGAGTAAAAGCGAAACCAACCTGATTTATACCGATTCACCTTGGCTTTCATCCCGAGCACCGTCGCTAGGATCAGGTCGGGATAGCCCATCTCTTCGATCTAATAACTCTCAGTCGGAGACATCAGAAAGTTTACCGTCAATGAAATATCAACTAAGTAGCCATAAATTTTTAGATAATAATGTTCAGTTAAGTGTTTGCGAACTTTTTCCTTTTACCAAAGATCGGCTAGATAGAAACTTGGGCAATCTAAACTCGGATACAATGGGGATGAGCTATTTTTCTAATCAAAGCTGGTGTCGACGAATATTCCGCATTCTTTTTGATTGGAATGGAGAATCTCAAGGATTAATTAATGATGAAATGAAAAGGCATTCTCCTCAATCGACCACACGAATTCTCTTGGGTAGATGGTTGGGAGAGATTTATCTAGATAATATAACATCCTGTTCAGGATCAATGACCCAATCTGATTGGATGTTACTGGCATTAAATGGAATAAGTAATCAGACATCAATAAAAAGACTTATCCAAGTTTATGTACAGCGTCTTCTTGATTGTGGTGATCTTCACACTGCCACCACAATCATGATTAGTATGGGTGATCCAAACGATGCTATACAAGTTTATTCACACTATGAGAAATATTTAGAGGCTATTATTCTTACTTGTCTTGTATTTCCTACGGATAAATCTCGACAGATTCAATTAATTCAAAAATGGGGTGAATGGGCAGTAAAAAGTAATCAAGATCAGCTCGCAGCACTATGTCATGCACTTGTTGACTCAAAATCATCGGGATCTTGGTGTACTTCAGTACTATTGAACGCGAGATTCGGTCAAGGAAATAATAATAACCATAATGTTCCTGGAATTCTAAGTCCTCCTTTGTCTCCTCCCGATACCCGTCGACCATTGCGTAATATAGCCCTTGCCTCCGCGCTGAAGCTAAATACATCATTTCAAAGTCAGTACGGAGGAAAATATCATCATTCAAAATTGAATGAAAACATTGTTACACCTATCTGCTCAGCTTTGTCGCCAGTGGTAGGTGAGACAGCTCAGACAGCCTTCTTTCAACCGGGTCTAAATAGTGTTTATCAGACGCCGGTTTCAGCTCTAACTGCGACCCCTAATGGCTATAAGAAGCAGGATTTTCCTATAATAAATGGTACATCTACTGAAGAATTGTGTACATATGAAAAAAATAAAGGCCCTCGAGTTGAATCAGACCCCAAATTCGAGCATAATCAAGAAAATTATGAAACAACAGGAAGTCAAAGTAATACTAGATCACTTGTAGACTTATACTCTGAGTCGCAATCGATTGAGAAAGCTACAACGACAAGTCCTATGATTCAGAAAAAGAATGATGATGTCACAATTTCTCTTAGTCCCTTTGTGTCGCCACTAAGATCATCATTTTTTGCTTCACGATATGAGGCAAAATCAAGAACCACTTCTATTCAGCATAATAAACCTGTTGATCTCAAGATTCAATGGCCACCACTGGATTCAATAATAACTGGTGATTATATGGCTTCGCCTAATTCCTCAAGAGCTTTGTACCATCATCAAACTTCGAATATTTTTCAATCTTCTACCATTGTTTCTCATGTTTTGGACTCCTTGGATACTAAGATAAATCTAAAAAGTCACACTATCAACAAAGGTATGAGTAGAAATCTAGATGACTATATCAACAGTCTTGAGTTAGCCCAAAATGAAAACATAGCACAAAGTTCTCCTTGTAACGAGGAGAAAAAACATAACATCTATGATCCACAACAAAATCAGATTTTCTCAGAATCTCAAGGCTTAGAGCCACCAAGCTCAGCCTTTCAGCTTCCCCCAAAAGATCACCATTATGATGACTTTGTTACTTACAATGACGATAGCCAGAACAAAACTCTGATTTCGACGAAAATTTTTTCTCCTACAAAACACAGAAAGTTATCTCGAAGAGTGGCGAGTTGCGATCATCTTCCTCTTTTTAATTCTGATGATTCTCTTACCTCTACGGAAATCGAAAGAGGAAGGAGTCGAGATAGGGAAGGCCCAAAAATGCGAGTTCCATCTACACCTACGTGGCCGACTCAAAATATTTTCCACGGCGAAGATGAAAGTGATGATGATTTGAGACAATACTGTAAAAATCTTAAGTCCTTTGAATCTTATGACCATGATTTGACCCAACTGTGTGGGTTTAGATCGCAAGGCCCCAGAAACGCTTTTGAAGTCTCCCTCAAAAGTGAAAAAGAAAAGCTCGGAGAATTTTCTCTTGATCAGCAACGGCCTAAAGTTCGACCAAACAATTCACCAATCCGTTATTTCCAACGAGAGCTTCATCATAATCGATCAATATCAGATGTTAGACTTTGTGACCAGAAAAAAATAAGAGATGAAGTTATTTTAAAAAGAAAGAAAGCCGCTCGTGAGCTAGAAGAAAGACGAAAATCTTTGGCGCAGAGACCTTCAGTACCTACTATTATCCATCCAGAAGAGCTTGATCGACTCTCACCATTGCCCCAATTGAAAGGTTTATCAAAAGTATCACCAGAGACAGATTTTTTGGAATTGCAACGATCACATGTTAATCAAACTCGCGTTCCAACAACCATAACCAAAAATCAATCTAATTTTTGCGAGAATAATAAAGAAATAACTATGAAAAAAAGCTTAGGTGTGCAACTTGGACTACCAGCAACTCCGAAGGCTTTGAAAAATTTGATATCTGATACCCATAGCAAGTCCTTATCCCATGTACGTCCACAAAATGAGGGAAGATATGAAACTCCGACGAAGCAAATTACGAGAGGCAAGCCAAAGTTCTTCTCTCATCATTTAGAGAAATTTCAAAAACTTGCCCCCTTGCCAAGGACAACATATAAGGCCGGTAAGACTACTAATACTACACCTACTCGTCGTATACCTCCAAGATCAGCATCTGCTCCAATTCTCCAAGAGCCTCCAACATCACCACTTGCACTCCCATCCGATCTTCCAACGCATCCAGCGTTTCAGGCTGCATTACCACCCAGCTCATATAAGCGTTCTACAGATGAAAAAAAACCCAACAATTCTGCACCTTCATGGTACACAAGAAAAGTTAGTCCTGGCAAATCAAAACCAGGGACGCTTGGATATCAGACACAAAATAATCAGGTTTTACAGAATCGTGGTATTGCAGATGTAATGAATGGAATCGATGAAGTTATTGAATCTACTCCACCACCATCGCCTCCAGCACCACCACTACTAAAAGAATTGCAACACCTGGCAGGTCCTCCACCACCACCGCCACCACCACCTCCACCCCCTCTACCTCCACCACCTCCTTACAATTTAGAACGTCCAAATACTAACTCCGTGGTCTCTGCTATTTCCTCTGGGTCTGGTATAATCGAGATAATTCGAGATGATTTTTATGATGATCCATTTCTTCATACTGAGGAAATGGAAGATAATAGTCATTTTTTAACTTCTATTACTAGTCCTATGACTATTAAAAATAAAAATTTCTCTCAGACCCATGATTATAGTCAAGATATGAATCATGTCCACAGCGGCCATCAAAGTGAGAATTGCTATAACATTAGCAATATTTTCACCGATGGCTATACCCGAGCGGTTAATAGATTTTCTAATGATATAAACCATGTATCAAATCCAAAAATTACATGGGTACCATCATCATCATCACCACCCCCGCGCCGAAGTGCTACTGCTAGTCCACCTAGTTATCTTGCAGGAAATCGTTCTCGCCTTTTTCTACCTAATAATCGAAATCACAGACATAATGGTCACCGCCGCTGTCATACTAATGATACAAGATTTCCATTGCTTCCGGATGCAACTGATATGAGGGATGGAATGGAGAAAGGTGGCATAATTTTAAAAAGACGGTGAAAAAAACTTATAATTAATAAAAAATCCTTTATTGCATTTCTTCCCTCAATTAGCTTATTTTTTAACTCGATTGGAGTTGAGATATATTTATTATAAACACTGAGTAATTACGAAAAAATGACTGACGAACTAATGAGTAACGAACGACGTCCTTCAGTCAACGTAAATTTTGAAATAAAATATAAACAGTAGAATCTGGCTCATTCTGTATCAAAAACTTTTTCACAATCCCTTCTTTATTTTAAGATATAAAAACACTATCCATTTTTTTCTTACTAGGCCGTACTGCTTCGCTGTAAATTCTATTTTAAAACCAAGTTTAAAAGAACCACATTTTGACTGAGAAGCAATTGGTTCTGTCTCGGACAATTAAGTAAAAACAACAACAAATAAACTAGATAGCAAGACAGATTTTTTCATTGCTCTATAGGAGCTTGAGCTGGGAGATGGGGAATATCATTTGGCGAAGATTTGAAGGATTTATGGATTTACAGGTTCATCAAAATCAAGTTAATGAATAATGCAATGATTGTTTTTTAAAAAATTTCCAGTGTAAATAATCATATTAAACTTCAGCAAAGAAAAAAGAGGTAAAGTTATAGCTTTCGAGCTCTTGTCGTCACAGACTTATTCGCTAGTTTTGGGTAGATACGTCAAAGTTATTGAACTAGCTAAATTGAACCGGTTGACATGTAAATCGTTATTAAATTTCAATTTTATTGAATGGGGAGATGATATGTATCATTAAATTTTAATCCGGCTTGTTCTTTCTATATGTTTATTACAGCTTCTTATTATACAATTATTCAACCCAATTTTATGATCGGATAGACACAATTCTAGTACTGCTATCTTCGGGTCTTCTATGCTATGTACGAACACTATAAATATTATCATTCTATTGTACACCATTAAAGTTAGTTTTTAGCATGAGGATTCTCAATAGAAAAGACAAGCAGAAACGAGTAGATGTGGTAATAGAGTGGTTATAGAGGTCAAGAATATTATGAACCTGGCTAAATAAAAATTAATAAGGTAAGCACAACATGCAAGAATTTGGAACGTGAAGATTTTATAAAGCTTATGGTGTAAGTTACAAGATGCAGAGTATTTATCTATAACCCAATAGTTCCTGGCGTGAAAGTTAATTAACTCGATTTGTTACTTCCATACGAAGAAGCGGCTAGTAATCTCTGGCGGACACGACTACAAATGTATATTAACAACGCATTACAACATGCTATGCTATATAAAACTAGTATCTGACAGAGAAAGAACAAGTTACCCAACAGACACTAGTCTGTTGAACATTATAATTATATATCAAGTTTAGTAAATTTGCTTAATCCGTTGGAGCAAATACTTCTCTTATTTTGAGTAATCAAATTTTAATCTATACTCAGCTGTATAATCAACATCATATTTTTGCAAGAATCTCTTATCGAAACGAACGTTTATAGATGTGTAGCTGAGTTCAGTTTAGACTTCTTTTCATCTTATAGGCTTTCATCATGATTTCGAAGACTACTTATTCTTCCTGACGGTGAGAAATGGCACCAGATGATAGAAATAAGCTGCTTCTGTTTGATCTTTTAGATTCTTGATCAGCTGATTCTGACGATTGAGACAGGCCGTGATTAATCACTCGCCTAGCATCTTGGAATTAGTTAATGAATGAAAATATTTACATCATCTTAGATGAAGCATCAGATCAAATTTCAGTCCCCAAAACAAAAATTGGAATTCTTCCTGTCGTTTTTTATTTAATATTGAGCTTGAATCAAATATTAGATAATAACTTGTTTTAATTCAACCCAAAAATCTACTTATTAGATAAAAAATTAAATTCAAAGTAAAAGTTATAAGAAAGTTGTCAGGAAGCTCAGAAATATGGATGTTCACGATACCCAAATTAATGAGGATAGATATTCAAGCTGGCTAACTGAAGATACTAAAGGGAAGATGAAGGAAATTTTTCAGCCTACTACAACAACTGAAAAACAATCTGTATCTGAACGTTCATCCAACAATACTTTGATCAAAGGGAATCAACTCAAAAAACTTGAGGAAAAGATACAGTATGACAACACTTTTTTTCGAGCGCAAAATCAGAAAGCAGAAGAAATAAACGCTTTGCGAGGAAAAACGCCAGATGTTCCAATTTCTGAAATAGATAGGAGAATATCATCAGTTAAGAAATTGCAACGATTGGCTTCGCCAGAAGAAGAAATTGTTTTCAAATTTGGAGCTGCTCCTAAACTTGGAAGCTATAATATAAAAAGACCTGGTGTCGAGAAAATCACAAAAGAGGCTATATGTTTGGACCAAAATTTTTCAATAAATCAAAACACAGAAAGTAGCAAGTGAGTGAGCTCAAAGTATTTTTAACGTTGAATTTGCTGAAGCATTTTAACCAGGTTTTAGCTCGATAAAGAAACTGATCATTTAAATCTAACAAGAAAATAGACTCTACTCTTACAACAGTAAAGGTAATTCAGAAGCCTGCAAATTCAAATACAAAAATTTCGAATCATGACTCACGAGGAATAATATCTGATAATAAAACAAAGGGGAATCATAATCGTGTCATTAGCCAGCCTTTTAGAGAACGGTTCATAGAATCTCAACTTCGAAAACAATACGACCCTAAGAATTATTCGCTAGAACTTAGAAAATCATCAGTAACTATAGCCAGACACTTGCCTGATTGTCATAATCGAGATTTTCTTAATTTTAACACCAATAAAGAGCCTAGCCCGATACTTGTCATCTCAGACGAATATAATGAAAATGGTGGAGAGAATCTCCCACAGTCAGGAACTTGCAAGGGAGATTTAATTTCATATCCAAGTCCCACAGGGAACGCATCAGATATACACTCGACAAATTATGGTTCTGAACTAATACCAAGACTTCCCAGCAAGTAAGTTTATTGTATTTTTATTTTAAAAAATCTCATCTTATATGCAAGTCAGAAAACCAAGAATCAAAAAGCCGTTTCCAGATGCCTCAAAAATCGTAATTTGTTCTCCATCTCCCAGAGGACACTCAAAACCACTTGAAAAGAATTTCGATTCAAATCTCTTTGAAAAAAATAATTTGCTCAGACTTCCAAGCTCGAACCAAAATTCTTGTCAACATCAAACTCAAAAAGTCTTTATAAATGATGACCTTGATAAGAGAATAAATATAACACCTGTTCCCAAATATACGACTACTAATACTAACCTTGAGAAGAAAAACCCGATTTCATCTGACATGGCTGCCAAGGGAAACCAAGAGACAATTATCGATCATTACGAAACAAGATCTCAATTATTAGAGAACTCTGACTCATTTGCTGTACAAAAAAAAACTGATTACCTTTCAGATAACAATGATTTTTCTCATACTGATCGCTCTCATTCGGGCTTAATACAGCGTCAGCACAATACTAAAAATAATTTCAGAGATGAAAGCAGCTTCTCAGATAATAGTGACTCGAAAGTAGTTAATGATTCAAGCCAAATGCTATCTGCAATACTCAGAGCTCAGGATAACATTAGAGGGCCTAGTTCCAGGGCTAAATTTGGACATGGTGCTAGTGGCAAGAAAATCTCCAATCTTTTGGAAATTGACAGTGAAACTGCTGTGCTGTCAAGTAGTTCTGAAAAGAAAGTGGAAAATAATTACCCGAAAATGTGGGACTCTCAGAGAAATACTGCCTCTGTAGCTACCTGCAAGAAAATTTTTGAGTCTTGCAGAATCCTTGTAGATATGGCGAAAGAATGTGAGGATAAAACAGAAATTATTGAAAAGCAAAAGACTCGGATTATGAGTTTAGAGAGTTCCAATAATCTCTTCAAAGAGAAAACGAAGCACTGGGAGACTGAAGCTGCTATGTCCAAACAAAAGTCCGAACGGTTAACAAATATTTATAAGAAATTTCAAGGATTAATAAACGAATTAATCGAGTCTCAACATTGTGTTAAGCAGCAAGGAAATGAAATCAGTAAAAGATTTAGTCTTGTAGAAGCCCTGCCAAAAAGCATAACAAGTGAAATTGAACAGCTTAAAAACGAATATAAAGAAACAGCTTTGAAGTTCAAAGGCCTTCATGAAGGGCTTAAAAGAGGTAAATCTAACTCATTATGCTTTGAACTTTATATCTAATAGTTATAGTAAATAAAGATATCGACGATTCTAAACGAGATCTTGTTGACAAGAATAAAATGCTCGCAGATAACAATGCTGCGTCAATTGCTCAATTTCAGACTATAGAAATACAAAATAAAGAACTCTTAAGCCGTAATATGAAATTAGAAGCTGAGAACAAATCTCTAAATTTATCAATAGAAAGTGTAAAAGCTCAAAATAAGGATCTTGAATCCTTAAAAACGAAAATGAATGAGAAATTTCGTAGACTCGACCTTGCAGAGCAAGAAGGTTTAATCAAAAAATTAGAACTAGAGGAAAAACTGAGGGAATGTGAGATAAAAGCATCAAATTTAGTAATTTAAGTACTGATGGATAAGTAGTAACGACATCATCCAACAACGAAAAGAAAAATATTATGGATCAACTGAACCAAGAGAAGATAACGAGAGAAAAAGTAGAAAAAGATCTTGAGTGTCACCAAAAAAATCACGATGAACTTTTAGTTCTCGTAAAGCAAACTCCAATAAAAATAGCTCTTGAACTTAATAAAGAAGATAGCTTGATAGCCAAGACCTTCAACTTGGCGACCACCACTCAAGCAATGTGAGTCAATGTTCCAAGAATCTAAATAATTTCAAATAACATTTAAATAGTGTCGAAGAGACCGTGAATGATCTAAGGAATAACAATAAGCAGCAAACAGGAATTATGTCCAAGCTCTTTGAAGATATCTCATCTAGGTGAAGTCATGTGATATCTTTCAGAGTCAAAATTCTGATATTTATGTATTCTAGAATTGAAATCACCTTGAAAAATCAAGATGGTCTTAGCTCATTTCTAGAACCAATAGAAGATATTTTAAAGGATCTTAAAGAGGGTCTTGGTTACCTGCGTAATGACCAGACAGAACAGGAGCATCAGAATGCGACAATATCGAGTCTTCAGGCATCAAATAAGTTGCTTATACAAGAGGGAATTAAGCTTGCGGATGAAAAATCTTATGCAGAGAGAAAATTTATCGAGCTAGAATCTGAATTAAAAATATGCGAAGAGAATTTTCGTTCCAAAAAAGTTCAACTTAATGAAGTTGAAATATTATGCAAAGAAAATTCGAATCTCATGGCTAGAGTTTTATATATAGAATGTGAAAAAGAGAGAATATCCAAGCAATTAGAGGAGATTAAGAAAGAATTGTCAGATTCAAAAGAGAAGAGTGCAGAGGAGTGTTATACCAAAGGGCAAAAAATCGAAGAGCTTCAAAAATTGCTTTCCAGTTCTGAAATGCTTATAAAAAATCTTGAAGACGAAAAAAGCAACTATACCATCAAGGAGCTCGAAAATAAACAAAACTGCCAGGATTTTATCAAAAAAGCCGAATCTTCGAAAGCTACACTGAAATTGAAGTTAGAAACAAAAGTGAAGAATTTGGACCAAAAAATAAAAAGCCAATGCGAAGTGCTTGACAAATTAAGACACGAGATGGAATTTTCGCAGACTGAATCTAACAAGGCAAAAATGGAGTGTCAAGATCTTAAAACTGAGATTGAGGCGAAGACAAATATGACAGAAGAACTTCAAAAAGAGTTAAACTCCTTTAAGGATCAGTTTCTGCAACAAGCTGCCAGGCTCCAGATACTAGAAAATAATTCTCTTGAACCTCAAACTTCAGATCTAGAAAGTAGACTGCGTTCAGTATTGCATGAGGTCTCGGAGCTTCGATCCCTTTTTCAAGAAATTAAAAATGACAATTCCCAGCTGCTTAATTCGTTTTCGTCTGATCGACAAAGCATTAAGCGTCTATGTAATCTCTATGATAAGTATAGAGAGAACGATTTTGTTGGAGTAGAAGATTTATCTTTGCAGGAAAGCTTAGAAATGTTAGAAGCATCTTTGATTGATCCAAAATTTCAAACCAACGATCAAATTGAGGCAGAGACAAAAGAAAACCCTGGAGTATTGGATAGTCCAAGAAAGGAGATTGAACAGAAAAATCTTGAAGCTTGTGAGGGCACTCACACAATATGTGAATATAAATCAGATGAAACACATGCAGATATTATCAATATTCAAAATTCTTCTACGAGACTGCATAAACCTGTCGAATTAAATCAACTAGGCGTCTTGCGAGAATCTAACGAAAAGAATGAAAAGAATGGTTCCTTGCAGAGGAGAGGCGGTAGCCTTTGCTCAACCGTTGCTATTGAGAAGTCTCGTAAACCGAATAGTAACATTCATACTCCAGTAATCCAGAAAGACGACTTTAAAATCAGCACCGCTGCAATTGATAATCGTTCCCAAGATATTTCGTGTTCAAGTTCACTCACTGACGTTGAAGAAATTACAGAGGCTTTCCCTTCAGTAAGTGGATTCGAAAAATTAAACCAGGAATATAATGAAACAAGAGTACTCAAACAGAATGGTGGTATTAGGATCAATACTGCACCCAGATTTATCTTACCTGTATCTGGTCAAAGGATAACATTCGGAGGATTGAAGCGTGATCTTCAGCATGATAGCTGTGATGAAATTGCTTCTAGCCCGAAAACTCATGATAGAAACAAACAAGTTGAGCCTAATTTTAAAAGACAGAAGTCAATTACTAAAGCTACAGCTTTAGTTCAGGAAAATCTAGGAAAAATTTCAGGATTTTCAAGACATACCAATAGTTCTTTAAGAAACAGGACAAACATCAATCCATTAATTCAGGATCGTAAGACAGATTTTGCCATTGGGAGAAGACATTTAAGTTACCAAATTAAACAACAAAGTCCGCGTACAGAGCCTACTGAGAGTAACGTCAAGCAAAGGCGCCAGGTTTTGAAAAAAAATAGTATAAAGGGAGTTGACTCCAAACACGACACCAATATTATTGCTCTAACAAGCCCTCAAACAAAGATATCTAGCGCCAAAATTGCTACTACTGAAAAACAACACAATTTGGCTACTAGATTTTCAGAGCATTAGAAGACATACTGAAAAAGAAAAAGTAGCAGTATTTAATGATTCGAGTAAACAAGCTTTAATACGGGGATCAATTAGGATTGCTGATTCATATGATAGTGTTGAGTAAGTGATATTATGTGCTAATTTTCAGGAAATCTATAGAATTAGTAGACTACCGCTCAGGTTATGATCATCAGCTTTCAGAAATCTTGAGCAAGAGAAACTTCGAGCCATGTCGAGCGGATTACTCAAACGAAAATGTGAAGTGTACAGTGACTTACAAATTGTCAAATCTAAAGATAGATTTATGATAGCACACATTTTAACATGCTAATGGGATGATTGTTATTTCTCATAGCTAGATTTTTTTGATTTATGATCAAGTAATTTTTCTTCTTTCAGTTGCGGCCACCACGCTTTTGTTCTAAAAATAAGACTTTCTTTCGCACTGTGATATATTACATCAGTAAAGACTGATCACTAGTAGGAGAGTGAATTTTTCATTTTAATTTCACTATTCGTGCGCCATTTAGAATTGGCATATCTCTACTGTCTATCTAAAGTCCAACTCCGTAAGAAACTTAGATCTCAAGACAAGATATTCGTACGAGATAAAGGGAGCTTTGCAGACAAGACACACATACCGACAGGGTCATATTTCAGCATGCTTAATGGCCTATGTGTTCGTGGTCGCATCATTGTCTTGTAATAGCCTGTGAGCGCCATCGAAATGAGACGTACAGCAATCGTTCGAGATTTAGCTATGTGAAAAAAAAGATCAGAATTTTTTTGAGATTAGCTAATTATTTAATCACAACCAGAATAGGAAAAAAGATATTCCAAAAAGATAGAAATGAAATTTAGTAATCAAAAATAAGATATTCTAATATAAATGAATATATACTTGAAGAAAACAAGTTAAAGGCTACATGAATACTTACGTTTTTTGGCCATTGAGATCCACTGAAGGAGATTTGTAAGAAAGATTTCCCTTCAATCTTTAACTTTTGGTGTGCCGTATCAGTAACTAAAACAGAAGATTTGACAGACTTGACATACAACAAATTGCAGATAAGCGCGCTAAGGCATTAACCTCACGTGATAAATAATTTGCAAATAAGATTTAAAGATTTTACATTTTGTTGGCGAAAGTGTAGAAAATAGGTTCAGCAGATGGCGTACATAAGATACCTTTTTTAAAAAAAAATCAATTATTGTGTATGTAGGCTAAAGACTATGACACAATGATAGTGCTTTATTACATTTTAGATGATTCAACTTTTACACTAGGTACATTCATGCTTCAGATTCCATTTATAGATGCTACTATGGAGTACATTCGCTTTTCCTTCACAAATGGTCTTCCCTCATCCGTAAATACCCATTCAAAGAAATTAGATTTTCCAGCCATGCCTTCGCCTTCACTATCCTGTGTAGTCATACACCGCACGAAATGTAGTTAGGTCTGTTGGATTCGAACCAATCATCTCCTGTCTCGATTGGGATAGTTGCTCAGACTTCTCAGACTCTACTCAGAAGAAGGGCCCGAACGATAGGTATACCACACTACCTACCATCCGACCCAAAAAAAAGGCTTTCAGTGACATAGAGTGCTCTTAAATATAGATAAAATGTGAGATCAGGGATTGACTCTTCAAATCAAATGTTGAATTGTTCGTTTTAACAAGATTCAGAAGCTATGGAGAGTTTCAAGGGAGAGAGCAATGTGAAAGATTATCATAGTATTCATAAAAGATCGTATCGCGGAAAGAGAGATATTAGAGGTTCATGAAAACTAAATGGGATGTGAAGTAATTAATAACATATTCTATGCTCTATTGGGGATTACCAGTTATCCACAGTAGCACGTAACTTTTGTATGGTTATTTTTTATCGATGAGTTTGCGTAGGTAAAGCGCGTCGTGTGATTAGTACGCAAAAAAAACTCCTAGCAACGAACTTCCAAATTGCAGTAAGAGGCAAGGTAGACAAATTAATCAATTATTTCTTCCTTGTAACATCCAACTCTAAGACACTAAAATATCTCTTCGCCTTTCTTCTGCCAATGTTATTCTTATAGAAACCAAACCTAATTGTCGTCCCAAAGAAAATTACACGAAAATGAGTGTAAGATTCTCACTTGCTCAATGTGAATCGAGGAATCTGTAGATTCATTAATATACTTTAAAGCCGGAGAAATTCAATAGATTTTTTTTATTTGAACAAATTAGCTAATTTTCTCCAAAATCAGGTTATGCCAATAAATCCGCGGCCAATGCTGCAAAGCTTGTATGTGATGAGCGACAAGCAGCAGTCGAAATAAAACCTTTTAATTCCATTAATCTCTTTCTGCATCGCTATTGCCCTCCAAAAAGAAGATATAACTTGTCTAACTTCAATTCTTTTTCTACACAGAGTAAATGAAGAAGTAATTATCCGGCTTAAATGGGATCAGACAGAATATAAAGGTCGACTTGTTAGTATTGACAGCTATATGAACGTGCAACTTTCAGGAGCTGAAGAATGGATTGACCAAAAGATGACGAGTGTCTTAGGACAGGTATTGATTAGGTATGTTGATCAAGTATTGATCGATTCTGGGAGAAAGAGACAGTGATATAACTAACACAATGTCCATCGTTATGTGACTTTCGTGGCTAACCAGTGCTTAGGTGCAACAATGTCTTATGGATACAGGGTGTTAAAGGTAATAATGATGATGTGGACGTGAAAATGGAAGGATAAAAGGTGTTGGTATATTTGGCTCTTGCTTAGTGGTAGATTTACATGCCATATGATTTATAAAGCAGGTAAAGTGTTTCTTGAAAATTGTATATAAGAAACAATTTGATCACCCTTTCTTCTATTAAGTTACCAGTCTATTATACATATTGCTCTTAACGAATTGAGATTTATTTAATAAGTAAAGCACAGTTGGTAGGTAAGAAACAAACACCTAATCTCCGAAGACACTACATATCAGATCAGCTAGCTGTGTTTGTTAATCTGATTTGGTGTTTATGTAAAAATCAAAGTCATCCTCAGAGGAATATTAGTCATTGTAGCAAAAAGATACAATAACATTCATTAAATAAGTCTCATTTTGACTACAAGTGTATTTCTAAGGACGAAAATTGACAAATGTTAGTAATTAAAAGTATACGACGTTATTGTCTATAAAACGTGTAAAGTAGTCACATCGCGTTTTTACGGGATATTTTCTCGTCCAACTTTTTAAAACAACAAAATTTATGCATATTCAATACATGGAAACACTAGGAATTCTCGAGAATAATGGTTCTGTCATCAAATTAAACTGGGGGAACTGGAGACTTACTTGCCTGCATTTTCAACTTATTTTTCCCCCCTCCTTTCACGTTCTTTGTATTTCTGGCCGGGCCAATGTGATTAAATTCAAGAATCCAAACTCGAAGACATGTCCATATGGAGACTATCACTCAGAGATTTGCATATTATGCAGAGACTGTTCTTAATCTTCAGTGCTCGTGGTTGGTTAAAAGACAATGTTGTGTAAATATTATTCATTGATGATTACGTTTTTACGCAGACGATGGAATCCTTGGAAGTCCATAGTATTCGATTTTAACTTGATTTCCTCTAGGATACCTTACTGACTGGTTGAAATCTTTTTGCCTACTGTTGAACATCAGTAAATATCCGAGTAGTACAAGTCGCTACGTATCAGCTCAAACTTTCAACCGCAGAGACTAGAGACTATCATCACCCATTATCATTCAACCGTGCTCCAAAGTCGCAGATTGTACATATACATACTATCACATCTCTTACCAACGCACTGTTCCACCCTCACTTATTCGAAAAGTAGCCAGCATCATTAGTATTGCATAACACATATAAAGTCTCA